>OX387244.1:239002369-239199869 GCA_947561735.1 Cenchrus americanus | reverse complement strand
ACCGAGTGGGTCAAGTCCATCCTTATTCCTTTTTTGTTAGAATTCGGTAAAAGGGGGCCGAGAGCTAGACCTCGGTGTTAGAGCAAAGACCAAATACAAAGTTCTGTTCTCCTTTCGTTCTCTTCTTTCTTTTGGAATGATACTTTACGAGTTTTTTCTATCAAAACTCTTTATTGCTTTCATTACCATTCAGTCTGTAGCTCTCTTGCTTCTTAGGTTTAACGAGTAGATCGCTCTGTTTCTTAGTTAGCCGACACACAAATCGAATTATTCATTGAGTGAGGCGCCTCGCATTCGAAAGCTACTGGAACGACAAAGTTGCTTACGTATTAGTCGTATAGAAGAGTGACAGATAGGTGCTGTGATGCCTAGCCAATTCTGGGTCCAGGTGATAGATCAGGTGAGCAAGCTATTCCCCTAACAAACATTGTGAAAAGTTAGCCCCTGACTCGCAGATTAAGAAGGATGGGATCACCAACTGAACTGCGTAAACAAAAACGACTCCTTCTAGGCGAAGATAGGCGGGTCCCTGGCCCACCCTAAGTCAGTTCGAATCTGACGGGTCGTGTTATTCAGATCTTTCTTTTTGATTCAAAGAAAAAGTTCTATTATCCGTTTTCTTGCTTGATTTTGATATCTGAACGGATCTAAAGTCACTTTTCTACCAACTGAGCTATCCTTCACTTTTTTTAGTGAAATGACACCCTAGCAATGATGTGATGATCCCACTCTCATTCTTGGAGTAGACCGGTTACCAGATACTACGACCCCTCGGGGTACTCTTGGTAGATCACATTGGTCCAGCTACCTTATCGATTGAAACCGAATCATCATCAATATACAATGTTTTGAGATCCTGTTTCTTATTGTTTTTTGAATAAGATTTATCACATCTAGAATTGAAGCCATTTGACTCTATTCGAATATCGAGCCCACCCAGTCTTGAATGAGGTTATTGTTCACATCGAGCTCGTCTGTATCTGTTTTTAGCGACCAGCTTCTTGAACAACTCTAGCGTGACTGACTTATTGATGGCGATGCCAGCAAGAGTGGTAACCTATATTCGACATCGGGGAATAGAAATCGACCCGAGTAAAATCAAGGCCATACTCGAAATGCCTCCTCCTCAAAACCTTAAGGAGCAGCGTTCGCTTCAAGGGCGCCTGGCATACATCAGGCGATTCATAGCCAATTTTGCAGTAAGAATCCAACCTTTTACAAGACTAACCAAAAAAGACATTCCATTCTTTTGGGATGAAAACTGCCAACAAGCCCTAGATGGCATCAAAAGCTATCTCCTCAATCCGCCAGTCCTGACCTTAGAAATAGCGTAGTTGATCTTGATCTTTGGAGTCACTCGCATCTAATTCATCTATAGATGTATTATAGAGTTTTATTGGTCCTATCAGTGTTCCTGATTCCTGTACCTCTATCGATATTTCAGGTAAGTTGGCCACCGGGATAGTCAAAAGCTTAGAGGAAGGGTCAAGGCAGGGCTTTCGAAATCAAAGGATTTCTTCTCTTGATGAGTCACGGTATCTGCATCATCCAATGAAACAAACCAATATCAGAATATACAAACCAGAGGATAGAGCACAGGTTTCACTTGATTCGAGTTCGGTCGTACCAAAGATACAAGCGAGATCCGAAAAGTGCTGAACAGATTGCTCAGCCTGCCGATTGAAACTAACGTTTCTTGTGCAACCATACTACTTTGACTTTCTATCCATCCCTCAATAAACAAATATAACAAGATCATGGCACACTAGCTGGCTCTGATGCAGGAGGTGACTCAACCACAAACGCAGAATATTCACTATGGGTACTCACTGCATTCCTGGTAAAAAGGCTGGCTCGCGGAGAACACAATCAAAACTGCTAGTGCACTTGCTTATTCGCAATCCAAAATGCAAGAATCAAAGCGAAAAATAGGGGTAGGGGCTGATACTTATTCTTCGAAGGAATCAATCCTCGTAGTTATCCTACTTGTTTGAAAATGGAGTCTAACTGCTAGAGTGGTCGAGTAATGAATTCCACGATTCCAGCTACTTGATTTGTCTTTTCACCCGCAACTACAACCAGATCAACTGGAACTACATCTGAGCTCTGACCTGGACGCGTAAGACCCCCGCGTTACTTGGCTAGAGGAATGAAGATTTCCTTGCTTTTATGATTGGAAAGTAGTTCCACCTTCGTTTGACTCGAAAGCCTTTGCGCTACTTCATAAGATTGGGATAAAGCTGGGAATGCAAGTAATAGTGAAGTCAAACGCACATACATAGTAGGTGGGCTCGCCCTGATTCTACTTGGTCTACTCAAAGCCATATTCGTAAAAAGCTAGCCTGACACCTCTATGTATAGAATGAATTAGAGATCCTTCTTGTATCGCCTCCTGCAGAAGGGGAGACATTCAAAACTAACCACTAACCCCAGTTGAGATGAGAAGTGATAAAGAAAATAGGAACAGGTAGGAATGTCAGAAATCCATGGAAAACAAGGGAAGGAAGCAAGATCCGGTTCCTATCCTCTTAAGGGAAACTGGCACATCACTGCCTACTACAAAGCCTTATTTGGGCTTTTAGAGTTAAGCAATGTTCATTTACACCCTCAGATTTGGGGCAGCCATGGCTGCTTGTCAGAGGAGGATGCTGCTTCACTCATTCAGCCATTTACTATTGAAGAGATAGATAAGGTGGTGAAAAGCATGAAACCAAATACTGCTCCAGGTCCGGATGGCTCCTCTGTTAGCTTTTTAGAGCTTTTTGGCCCCAGTTGAGAGATATACTAAAAGAAATGCTTCAGGAGCTGTATCATGGCAGGTTGAACTTGTCCAGACTAAACTATGGTGTCATTTCTCTACTGCCAAAGATTCAGGATGCTAATATAGTATCCTACGACCCATATGCGTTCTAAATGTTATGTTTAAAGCTATTACCAAAGCTCTGACACTTAGATTTACTCCTCTGGCTCGACAAGTAATCAGCTCTCTTCAGACTGGATTTATTCCTGGGAGGTACATTTTGGATGGATGTGTAATTCTTCATGAAGTTTTGCATGAGTTGAAAACCTCTCACTCTGAAGGAATTTTGCTGAAGTTGGACTTTGAAAAAGCTTATGATAGAGTTCAGTGGCCTTTCTTGGCAGAGGTAATGCATAGGAAAAACTTCCCTGACAGGTGGATAGATTGGATTAGACAAGCAGTGGAAGGAGGCAAAGTGTGTGTGAATATGAATGGAGAGGTTGGCCCATATTTTAAGAGCTACAAAGGATTGAGACAGGGTGATCTCACCTCTTCTTTTTCATTTGGTGGTGGTCACAGAAAAGGGGGTCACTCAAGTGTACGGCATTCTTTGTCCGTCCAGATCGCGGTACATGTTCGGACTGCTCTGGATTGTAGAGGAACTAATTTCAGGCTACTTTAGATGGGGTGGGCTGCACCCATTCTCGGTTAAGATGGGAAATCCTATAGGGGTAGAAATGCTACATGAAAAAAATAAGCTCTTGCTGTATTAGGAATTGAAAGTAAGTCAACTCCTTCCTATTAGAGCAACTTGTCGCAGCTGTGACTACTCTTTCTATTTGAATTGAATGTCAGCGAATCACTTGTTTCACTAATGTGACTAGTCTTGACTGCAGGTTTTTGCTTTCTATAGAGAAGTGACTGCGCTAGAGATGCTTATTAAAGGTTTGCTTGGTGGCTTCCTTGCTTGACTGGCTTTCCTTGTTGATTGGCTTGGTCTGCTAGTTCCCGGAAATCACTTCCTCTAAGTCTTAAATAGCAGAACCTACTCTTTCTTCAAAGAATGTAGCATACCTAAGAAATGATTTATCTAACGTCCGTTGTGAAATAAGGAAATGCGCGGATCGCTTCTTCTACCCTTCTCTTATTCGCATTTCCTGCTTACTATTGAAAGAAAAGCTGTTACTTCCCCTTTTTCCTCTAATTCGAGCGAGTAAAGGCGCAGCTTCCTCATCTTTGCTTTATAGTTTGAGGCTTTCTAATACAGAATTTGATTTCGCTTTCCTTTAAGGAGCTCTAGCTATCTTGCTGATCCACCAGTTCATACTATTAATGAAAGCTCTTTCACCCTGCCCGCGGGTAATCCCTTACTGAGCCTACTCAAGCAATCTCCCATTAGCCGCTCTTTACTTTTGAGTAAAGCGATTCTCCTTATTTAGGCTAGCTACTTTGCTGATTAACAAGATTATCGCATTGGAGCTGTGACAGTTATGTAAACTACTTCTCTAGCAAGTAATGAATCTGAGGTCAAAGCCAATGAGTACGCCGGATGTTGCATTTTAGCAGTGAGGGAAGGTTGGCTTGACAGGCTTCGTTCTGGATGTTGGAATGCCCCAGGCTAGCTCTTTCGGTATGGAGGTGACTACTGATCAATAAGGATTCCCCTGGTTGAGGGCCTTCTGCTTGGCTTGGTCTACTCTTGATTGGCTTGCTTGCCTGCCGTAAGCCATGCACAAAACAAGACCAGATTCTCTCCATCTAGGATTCCAGGTCCTTACCGAACCAGCTATTTCATTCCTGGTCTGGAAGAAAAGAAGACTTGTGCCTATCTTTTGAATCAGTAATATCCTTTCTTATTCATTGCATGTAATGAGGAATAAGTGAGCCGATAGCTATTATTTTTTGCTCGAAGCTTTCGAATTCCTTGACTGTAAACTGACCAGTTGATACTTGGAGGAAAACCTTGAATCTCTGAAATCTTTGTGCAAAAGCCATTAGCCTGCAAGGTCCTATGGTTGTCATGGACAGTTGTGGTAGAAGGAAACCAATCTACTGCCCAGAAAGAGTGAGATTAGGTGGATAATCTTTAACGAATCTCTCCCTGTAACTTGGGCTGAATGTAACAAGTCAGTGGTTGGAGGGATGTTATAAGCCAGAGATGTTAAGGTTGGTACAATGTGAAGTTGGAGGACATCTTTTTGCCTCCTTTCTTCAGACCATGGTAATGCCTAAAATGGAGGAGGGCAGCAGTGCACTCAGAAATTGAGAACACTTGTGACCATTTGTGTTTGTTTGCCCTTTTCGTTAAGCAGAAACTAGTAAATATGTGGGGCAGAAGGATACAATACATCCAATGTGCCTAAGCAAGCGTTCCTGATGCTCCCCCTGAGCACTATCAGAAAGAATCGACTCGCCTTTCTTCATCTCCAAGGTTTTCTGAACTCCTGGTCGTAATAGTATAGCAAGAGGGGAAAGAACAAGTCTTTGGCTAACCATCTCGACAATCAGTAATATGGTTCTGTCTAGTGAAATGCGCCGGCCCATGCCGAAGGCAAGGTATCTGCCCGTTAGTTCTGCTAGCTGCTCACGTGTCCTAACTATCTATATAGTCGTGCTGGTTCGATAACAGGGGAGCTCCTAACTCGTATTCAAGATAAAACCCAAACGAGCAAGTGTTAAGCATATAGCTATATCCCTTTTGCTACTATACTTTAACTTTACTTTCGGAGCGAAGGAAAAAGCGTGAAACAGTGCCGTGTCCCTACAGCTATCAAAGTCAGGTCAAATGTAGGTGAGTGTTGCTCCTCTGAAAATGCGTATAGTAATCTCATTGACTTTGGCCAATGGGACAAACAACGCGGAAGTGTATGTGTTACTGGGCAACTTTGTGTCATGAAAGAATGTTCTTGTTCCATTCCAATACGTTTCGTTGGTAGAACCAACGACGACCAAACCTGAAGTCTCCCTTTCTCTTTTGGGAGCAGAGCTGAAAAAGATGGGAATATTTGGGTACATGATAAGAAGAAGCCCTAACCGTGTCTTTGGTTTCGACCAGGCAAGTAATTCGTCTTCAAGTAGTTCTACGGTAAATATGGGAGAACGCCGTATCTTCCAATTTGATGAATCGAGCCTTAACTCAACCGAGAGTTCCGTTAGAACAATTACGACGGAAGAATCTATTACAAGTAATGTTAACGGGATTCAAGGGGCGGGAACAACTGGGATTTATGAAGACCACCCAGGTCTGAACCCGACCAGTGAAAGGGTCGTAGAATACCAAGCGGCTATACGCGAGCAAATGGGCCGATTAATGAGCGGCAGGACGGACCAAGATATTCTAGTTGCAACCGAACGAGTACATGCGGAGAGTGATAATGTAGGATTTCTTGAGAGTCAGTGGAAAGACTTAGTAGAAAATGGCGCAGAAAGTGAAGCATTCAAGTACGGAATAGCTAAGCTAGCGAATGAGAATGCTAATTTAGCGGAAAATTTAGCAGCGACGCATTTAGCTGATGCGGAGAGTCCTTTGGATCAATTTTCTATTCACCCTATTCTGGATCTTCATATGGGCAACTATTATTTCTCATTTACAAATCCTTCCTTGTCTATGTTGCTCACTCTCGTTTTGGTCTTAGTTCTTCTTTATGTTGTGACAAAAAAGGGAGGGGGAAAGTCAGTGCCAAATGCATGGCAATCCTTGGTAGAGCTTATTTATGATTTCGTGCCGAACCTGGTAAACGAACAAATAGGTGGTATTTCCGGAAATGTGAAACAAAAGTTTTTCCCTTGCATCTCGGTCACTTTTACTTTTTCGTTATTTCGTAATCCCCAGGGTATGATACCTTTTAGCTTCACAGTGACAAGTCATTTTCTCATTACTTTGGCTCTTTCATTTTCCATTTTTATAGGCATTACGATCGTTGGATTTCAAAGACATGGGCTTCATTTTTTTAGCTTCTTATTACCCGCGGGAGTCCCACTGCCATTAGCACCTTTTTTGGTACTCCTTGAGCTAATCTCTCATTGTTTTCGTGCATTAAGCTCAGGAATACGTTTATTTGCTAATATGATGGCCGGTCATAGTTCAGTAAAGATTTTAAGTGGGTTTGCTTGGACTATGCTATTTCTGAATAATATTTTCTATTTCATAGGAGATCTTGGTCCCTTATTTATAGTTCTAGCATTAACCGGTCTGGAATTAGGTGTAGCTATATCACAAGCTCATGTTTCTACGATCTCAATTTGTATTTACTTGAATGATGCTACAAATCTCCATCAAAATGAGTAATTTCATAATTGCATAAAAGGAGAGTATGTTTGAAAGCTTTCCTTGCTGACTTGATTGCCTTTTCTTATAGTCAAGATAGTCAAAGTAGAGTGTGATTCGGCATAACCATAAGAAGTAGCGGTATTGTAGGCCGGGCTAGTAGAAGTGGTGAGGTACCAGGGGGAAGATGAAAACTTCTTCACAAGCCTGGGCTGGGCCTACCCCCATCCCTAGAGGAGCCGTATGAGGCGGAAGCTCCACGTACGGAAGCAGGTCGCTCGAACATTGTCTGATTTTTTTTTGAAGAGACTCGATCTTATGTATCTACTTATTGTCTTTTTGCCTTTGCTCGGTAGTTCCGTAGCCGGTTTTTTCGGACGTTTTCTAGGATCTGAAGGAACCGCTATAATGACCACCACGTGCGTTTCATTTTCTTCGATCTTATCTTTGATTGCTTTTTATGAAGTCGCACTGGGAGCTAGTGCTTGCTATCTCAGAATAGCTCCATGGATCTCATCGGAAATGTTTGATGCTTCTTGGGGCTTCTTTGGCGACCGTGAAGTCACCGGATGAATTGCCGAGTAGATAGATCTGATCCGGACGCTGCACCGCGGTGATACGGACTCGACCCGCTCCTACCCACCCTGGGGTATCATAGCATGTCGGGAATCGAGGGGGGACATACTGGACGTAACAACTCCCGTCGGTTGGGGGCTCTGCCGCCCTGCCTTTCGATCGATACACAGTTGAGGAGGCCGATCACGAACGTGACAGGTGTGGGAGCGATCCTGGGAAGGCAAGGCTAAGACGGCGCCTTGCATATGGGTAGCAAGAGGGCGCTTATGCCCCGACGGTGGGGCCTTATGGGGAAGGGCCCAGCCCAATAGGGACAGCACACCCCCCACTTTAAGCGCATCTCTGTATCGACTGAATAACTCTATCTAAGGGTGACGTCGGTGGAACCGGTGAACCACGCGAGCTGGTTAGATGCGTGGGGCAGAGGGCTCGTAGTACCCCCCTTTTCTTGATCCAGCCTTTTCTTCGCTTCGGTAGTTAATCACCTAAAAAGGGGGTCTGGCCTGCACGCCATACCTATACCCATACAGTGCCAGGCAGGCGGTGGACTCATTTTTGGGTTAGGGAAGGGAAGAAGGGGCCTAAGCACGGCAGATGCCGTACACTTGAGTGGCAAAGGAAAGCGAGACCGTACTTCTTTTGCCAGGCCTGTTCTTACATAAGCATAAGGTTCCCGCAGAAGATCAAGTTGGTGAGCCGTGTGATGGGAAACCTTCCCGCACGGTTCGGAGAGCACTGAAGACGAATGAGAGGTTCACCACCACATCATTGCAAGGGGAGCTCGCTCGATTCGCAGATTGGTCTGACTCGTAATTCACTTTTGACTCCGTGTTCGATAGCCTGACCGTAGTGATGTTAATTGTGGTTACATTCATAAGTAGCTTGGTCCATCTTTATTCCATTTCGTATATGTCTGAGGATCCGCATAGCCCTCGATTTATGTGTTATTTATCCATTTTTACTTTTTTTATGCTAATGTTGGTGACTGGAGATAACTTTCTTCAATTATTCCTGGGATGGGAGGGAGTAGGTCTTGCTTCATATTTGTTAATTCATTTCTGGTTTACACGACTTCAGGCGGATAAAGCAGCTATAAAAGCTATGCTTGTCAATCGAGTAGGTGATTTTGGATTAGCTCTTGGGATTTTTGGTTGTTTTACTCTCTTTCAAACAGTAGACTTTTCAACCATTTTTGCTTGTGCTAGTGCTCCCAGAAATGAATGGATTTTTTGCAATATGAGATTGAATGCCATAACTCTGATTTGTATTTTACTTTTTATTGGTGCAGTTGGGAAATCTGCACAGATAGGATTGCATACTTGGTTACCCGATGCAATGGAGGGTCCCCCTTTTTTTTTGTTTGGGACTCGTATGCTCCTGGGTCCTGTCCTCCCGCGGGCGGGGTTCGCCCCCCTATTATAGATCAAGGGGGAGGCGGATTACATGCGCGCCGCGCTATCTAGCTATGTGGGGAAACACGACGTGCTATGCTTGTAGAGTGGGCGGCCGTCGGACGATCCTTGCGGCGATCCGGCCATGATGGCCTACCTTGTACCCGAACGGTGGCGGTTCGAGGGTAGAAGGGCGGCGGATGGTGGCGATGTCCTGCGATAGGCTCGAGGGAGGTGCGACGTTGGCACGTACGGGGCACGGGAGTAGGTAAAACGGCGCCCCTTCCCGAGCGCGCTTCACGGTGCGGGGTTGTTGCTACGGCGCACGGCGTGCGCCGCACGCGCGGGGACGGCGGCCATCTTTGTTACGGTGGCGGGGATGGTGTTCCACCGGCCTAGCGCCTCCACCTAACCCCTGTAGGGTCACAAGAAAGTGAATCGAGGGTGCAACGGCCCCCCTTCAAGGGCTCGGCGCGTTAGCCCGTCTTTGGGGCGGCGCGCGGCGTCACGGGACCGACACCGGCCGCGGCGCACGGTCCCTCCCCACAGTGATGGGGATGGGCTCCTCCCTGGGGAGTTGGTGCGGCGGCACGGGGCGCGAGCCCGGGGGCATGATGGCGCCGTCCGCCGATGTCGGGGCATTAAATGCCCATGTACGGGGGCCGGCGCACGCGTGAGGGGCGCCCTCGAGCGTGGTGGGCCCCGGTCGAGGGCGGGACGTACCCTCGAGCGAGGCGGAACCCGCTCGAGAGGGAGCGAGCCCTCGAGCGAGGCGAGTCCGCTCGAGGGAGGTGCGCCCCTCGAACGGGCGGAGCCCGCCCAAGGGGGGCGCGCATCCTCGAGCGAGGCGGAGCCTGCTCGAGGGGATCTCTAAGAGGGCCGCCTTGATGGGCCGTCGGGGTCCCTGCGGCGTGGGCCGTTTCCTGCATGGTTAGGCACCTGCATGGTTAGGCTAAGCGTGTTTTGCTTCGTTGCAGGTTTTAAGTGGGGTTTTCCCGGTTGTTAAAGGGGACCCCTAGGGTTGTCCCCGACGTAGCCCCCGAGCATGCGGGTTTGCCATTGAGGCTCCCGCGGATCTTTCGGGAACCACTTGATAGGACATTCTTCCCTCCTTGTTTTGCGAATGCTTTCCGTGGGGCCGCGTCAGCGGACCCGCGGGTCTAGCCCCCGAAGCCCTGCGAGAGTGTGGGTGCTCCCGCAGGGGTTAACCGCGAGAACTGGTCAGAGGGCGTGGCACATGTTTCAACCGGCATCGGCGATATCTCGCCCCGGCCTCGTTGGCGCACGCGCCGCCGGCACCTTGTCTCCGGCGGGTGCAATTTCAAGGAGGTGTAGCCACGCGTCAAGCCCCCGAGCACGGGCCCGTTCGAGGCGATCGGGTAGAGCTTTACGACTTGTTTTCTTACGCGCCCTCGCCGTCCCTCCGCGGGACGGAGGGGTGAGGTTTCCGCAACCCCCATCGAGCGGGTCGCGAATTGCGGATTCCTCGTCGAGCTGCTAGCGGGTGGTTCGAGTGGACGCCCATGCCCCGTTCGATAAGGGTAGGCTGCGTGGTCCAGAGACACGTCCATGGAAGCGCTTGCGTGGGTTTGCTAGGTGGGGCTCGGTCCCGTTCGATAGGGACCGAGGGCGCGGAAGCTCTCCCTCGGTGGGATCCCCGGCTAGCTGCCCTCGCTGGCTCTCGAACACGACATGTGGGGCACCCTCGAGCCGACGGGCTCGAGGAACGGCTCGAATGCGCGTGCCTTCGTCGTCCCCGACTCGCGGTGCGAGGCGCCCGTTCGAACCCGTCGAGGGTTAGGCTTCGAATCTCGATCGTAGGGCCGTGCGGGGCGGCGCCGGGCAGCCCCGTCTTTGCGTTCGCGGCGTCGTCGGGGGTTGGGCGAGCCGGCCCTCGAGGCGGTGGTTGGTAGCACAGCGCGGCATGGGTGCTCGCGGTGCCCGCTTTACTTCAAGCAGGTCCCGGGCGACCTTCTCACGCATGTGCCCTTTTTTAGAGAGTTGATATTGTCTCGAGCCAGGGGCTCGTGCCGCTCGAGGGTTTTGCGTGGCATGGGTACCCGCGGTGCCCGCTTTACATCAAGTGAGCCCCGAGCGACCTTCTCATGTCGATGTCCCTTCGAGGGCTGACATCGTCTTGAGCCAAGGGCTCGTGCCGCTCGAAAGTTTTGCGTGGCATGGGTGCCCGCGGTGCCCGTTTTACATCAAGCGAGGCGGGCCCGGGCGGCCTTCTCACGCCGATGTCCCATCGAGGGCTCGTCTTTGTCTCGGGCCGGGGTCCGTGCCGCTCGAGGGTTTTGCGTGGCATGGGTGCCCGCGGTGCCACGCTTTACTTCAAGCGGGGCCCCGGCGGCCTTCTCACGCCGATGTCCCTTCGAGGGTTGTCTTTGTCTCGAGCCGGGGGTCCGCCCCGCTCGAGGGTTCTCCCTTGCTTGGCAAGGGACCGGGTCATTAAATGCCTCACGGTCGAGGCCGCGGTTTTGCAACGCGGGCGCGCCTTTTTAGGCGTTGCGGCGCGCGCGCGCGCGTAGTGGGCGGCGTGGCGGACGGACGTGACCGCTTGCCTCGGTCCCTGCGGGTCTTCGCCGTGATGATGGCCCGTCCGCGGTGATGTGGCCGCTGCGGTCGTGGTGGGGCCCGTTCGTCGGCGTGAAGAGAAGATTCCCCTGCCAGTTAATGCGCGCGGGACATCCGCCCGGAGAGCTCGCCCGCGGCTTATAAGTCCGAGGGGGAGGGGGAGACGGCGGTTTTTTACCTTAACGCCTCACCATTTCGCCCCCTGCGCCTTCGTCTTCGCCTCGCCTTTGCCACCGCGCGGTGTCGCCATTAGAGCTCTTCTTCCGTTTCTCGTCATCCGCTCTTCGCATCCTTGGTCCTTCCTCATGGCGCCGCCTCAGCCCCTCACGATCCTGGACCCGTACGCACGGGAGAGGTCGTCGGTGACCCGGCTGGCCCTTGGCGAGCCGGTCGCCGCCGCCGCCCGGCGGCGAATGAGGATGGTCGCCGGCGGAGTGGATAGTGCCGCCGGCGGGGGACCGCGCGCCCAACCCGCCGAAGGCTACGTGGTGAGCTTCATCCGCTACCACGAGCGAGGCTTCAACGCGCCGGCGAGCCGCTTCATGCGGGCGCCGTGCCACTACTACGAAGTGGAGTTGCACAACTTCGCGCCCAACGCGATTTCGCGGCAGCGACCACGTTCGTGGGCGTCCGCGAAGGGTACCTCGGGGATCCCGGTCAGCGGGAGCTGCGGGTACACCTTCCCCGCGCGGAGCTCTTCACGCAGCCCACGACGGAGCCGAGGACCCGCGCGCGGTGCGCGCCGACGGGATGTCGCTTGCCCGAGAGGGGGCGGGTTCAAGGACGTCTACATCCCCCGCACCATGACGACGAACAACGCCGGGCCGGGAGCGGGGATGGTTCCTACTTGCGCAACGCCGAGCCCGGCCTCCCCCCCTACACCGGTCGGGTGTTCAAGGAGAAGCCCGACTCTTGGGGCTACGGGGTGTCCACGCCCCCACATCGGAGGGCGGGAGAGTCGGTCCCGGCCGCCTGCGAGCCCGGCGCGCAGGGGCTGACCGCGATGGGCGTCCTCGCCTTCCTCCATCATCGGCGGGTCGTGCCCACGATGGAGAGGCCGCTCCGCATCTTCGAGATGACGGAGGCGGCCAACCCCATCGATCCGGCAAGGTCGCGGATGCTCCCCGACCCCCTCGGGCGGGCGTATGCGCTCACCCGGCGCGAGCGCCGTCGACACCGGATGCCGATGCATCCGGACCCCGGACCCCATGGGACCTCGAGATGCTCCCCACCGGCCCACTGGTGAGTGTGACTCTTGATTTTGTTTTAGTTCTTGGTGTTGCTTCTGCCTCCTGACGCGTCCTTGATGTTCCTGTATGCAGCTGGTGAGCTTTACCGCCTCAAAGTCCGTTCCGCCCACCCCCGACCTCCCCGCGCGCTCGGCGCGGCGGCGGCGGCGAGGGGGAGCGAGGAGCGGGCGGCGCGCGGGGAGGGAGCGCGCGAGGTGACATCAAGAGCGCCGCGACCGGCGCGGAACGCGGAGTACGGCGCGCGCGAAGAGCTGGGGCTCTCCTCCCCGGGGGACCGAGGGAGTACTCGTCCTCGGAGGAGGACGAAGAGGAAGAGGCCGAGGGGGAGGGCCCCTCCGATAGGTGGGAGCTTTGTGCCCCGTCGTCGCCGGAGCCGCGCGGTGGCATCGCTCGGGGCGGGCGCAACGGCGCGCCGCCGCCGTGCAATCGACATCGAGGGCGGCGCGCGCCGCGGGAGGCGCCGCGCGCGCCACGGGGGGGGCACGCGCGGCGAGCGCGCGCGCGCGCGCGCGGGGCCCGCGCGCGCGGTGGCGCCGTCGGGGAGGTGCGGCGGCGGGCGCGCGCCGCGCCGCGCCGGCCTCATCCGCCGAGGCCTCGAGGAAAAGAAAACGGGCCTTTTCCTCTTCGAGGATGAGGGCTTCGCTTTTCGCTTGGCTTGGTTTGATTTGTTGATGATCGGGCGTTCTAACCCTCTCGTTTGTGCTCGCGCGGGGTGGTGCCAACCGTGCCCCCCCCTCGCACCGGCCAAGGTGCCGAGGACGGACGCGTCCATCCCCACCGGCGGCGCTCGTCGAGGGCGTCGCGGGTGGGGGCAAGCACGGCGGCGGGCGAGAGCTCGCAAGGCCCGGCCGAGGCTTCGAGGCCTCGGCCGGCGGATCGGCCCGCCGCCCGGCGCGGCCGGCGGTCGCCGAGGAGCGGCCGGCGTCGGCCGTTGTGGGGGCGCGGGCCGCGGTAGCGGCCGTGGTGGAGGCGCGACCCGCGGAGGAGGTCGTCGCTACGGAGGCGCGTCCGTGGCGCCAGCGCGGAGGAGTCGGAGCGGGTGCAACCCATGGCGGCGCCCGTGGTACGCGAGGCGCGCGGCCGGAGGTGGTGGCCGCGGCGCCGCGTCGGCGCGCCGCGGCCACGGAGGCGCAAGTGGAGGCGCCGGTGGAGGCGGCACAAGCGCGGCGCCGTCGGCGGTCCCCGGCGGAGGTGGTGGAGGTCCCCGGATGACGACTCCCCACCGCCGGGTGGGGATCGGTGGGCTAGTTTCCCCACACGCTCCCCCGAGCCCCAGGGAGGGGGCCCTCGTGAGGCGGCACGAGGGTCACATGGTGGCGGGGGCCGAGGACACGGCGCCGAGGCCTCGTCCTCCCGCGCCGGCCATCCCGCCCGGGTGGAGGGGGTCGTGACGATCCCCCTGCGTTTGCGCGACGCGGGGGGGAGCAGGAGCTGCGGGGAGAGCTCCGAGCCATGGCGCCACGCTCGACCGCGCGCTGAACGAAGCGTTGCGGGTCCATGGCGGCCCTGCATGGCGCGTCTTCCAGGTAGGGCATGGTTGCTTGTTTTTCTTCCATCTCTCGTTTTTGCGTGCTGCCTCCGTGTCGCGGTGCTTATGGGTTTTGATTTGTGGGTGCCGGGTGCTCGAGTGCCGCGCCCACGACAAGTACGACGCCTTCGACCGGGTGAACGCCGAGGTCCACCGGCTCCGGGGAGCGGTGCGGCGCTTTCGACGCGCTTGCCGACGCCCTCGGGGACGCCGCACGGCGGGGGCGGCGTGCGGGCCATGGCGTGGCGCGACGAGCTCCCCGAGAGCTCGGCGGGGACCCGGCGCGCCGCTCGAGCCTCGAGCGGGTGCGCACGGCCCTCATCGATCGTGATGAGGCTCTGGCGAGCACACTCGGACTTGGAGAAGATGCGGACGGCGGCCGCCAACCGGGAGGCGGAGGTGGCCAACGTCCGTGGCGAGAACCGGGAGCTCCGTTCGTCGCTCGAGGGGGCGCGCGGCGCAGCGCGCCGGCCGAGGAGCGGGCGCGCGGCCGGGAGCGACGGGCCAAGGAGGCCGACGACTTGAAGGCCGCCCACGACGCCAAGGCCGCGGCGCTCGTCGCCGCCGAGGAGCGCCTCCCGCAAGAGCGCACCGCCCGCCAAGGGGCCGAGGGGCGGCTCCGGCGGAGGAGCGGAGCCGCCCTCGTCGACGCCCGGACGGCGCTGGAGCGGGAGCGCGTCGCTCGCGAGGCGGCGCAGAAGTCTGTGGCGGAGCGGGACGACAAGCTCTCCAAGGCCGAGGGCGAGGTGATTATGCTCAGCATCACCAACGCCAATCGGAGCCGGCCCCCCGGGGAGCAAGGTGAGACCGTCAAGCGCCTCGAGCTGACGGTCGAGGCCGTGCGCCGCGACCTCGAGGCGGAGAGGAAGCAAGTCGAAGGTGAGCCGTCGCTTGGCTCTTGCCTTGTTGGTTTTTCGTTAGAGGGGCTCGCTTCCCCCTTTCGATTTCTTTCCTCGTCTTGGCGATTCCGTGCTTGCGCACCGCTCCGGGGCACGCGGCACCGAGCGGCCGAGGCGTTGCGGGCTTCCTACAACTCCTCCGAGCAGAGCTACGGGAGCTGCGTGGTGCGGCCCTCGAGACCGCCGTGCACGTGGAGGAGGGCGAAGCACGGGCGGCAGCTCGATGGCCGCCCGCCCGCGCGCCCTTGGCGGTCACGTCACCGAGCGGATGCGCCGGCGCCGCATCCGGGCGTCCAGAAGGCCCTCGGAGTGGTGCGGTCCCACTACGAGGTCGACTTCGAGGCGCTGGCGGAGGGCTACATCGTTCCCGAGGGCGTCGAGGACGAGGTGGCGATGGAGCGTGTAGATGCGCTTGCCGCCGACGCCGCCGGGTCGCTCGCCGAGGCCTTCGAGGAGTTCCTCTTCCCGGACGCCGCTGACGCTGCCGCTCCTCCCGCCTGAAAACGTTGGGCGCTAGGCCCGTTTTTTGTTCGAGCATCAGTATTCTGGCCATGGGGCCTTTGTAAATAAGCACATTATCTCAATCGTAAACATTTGATGATACGAAATGAAGTCTTTTGCTTATTGCGCTTTTTTGTTTCTCCTTCTTCCTGAGTAGATTTTACTTAGGGGGAGTTCGATTTTCTCCGGGGGCCCGCCGGGTTGGAGGCGAGAGAGAAGGGCCGTATCCTCGCGGCGTAGGCTATCTCTGACTCGCGCGCTCCTTCCGCTGGGCCGCCTGCGCCCTATTCGAATCATTGCTCGAGGTTGAAGTAGGAAACAAACTTAGCGCGTGTGGGTTGTTTCGTTTTTGCGCGAAAAATGGGACCACTTTGCGGGGGGGTGCCCCCCGCAGTAGCCCCCGAGGGTAACTTGGGTTTCAGGGGAAAGCCGAGTTGCCCTTTTTATTAGCTCTGAAGCGTTTACATAGTCGTTTACCAACTGGGGCGTTGGTCGTACGGTTTTTACAACAAAAATACTTGGAAATCCTAGCTAAGGGTAGAAGCGACGTAGCTGTTGGATGTTCCAAGCGTTGGTGAGTTCTTCACCGTCCTCGTTGGCCAGCTTATATGTGCCGGGCTTGAGTACCTTCACCACGACGTAGGGTCCCTCCCATGGGGGCGGTAGCTTATGGCGCCCACGGTTGTCTTGGCGCGGCCTTAGGACCAAATCCCCTTCCCGAAGTCCCGTCGACGTACCTTGCATGCTTGGTAGCGTCTTAGGGACTGTTGATACCTTGCGGAATGCATTAAGGCTACGAGGCGTGCCTCGTCCACCTGGTCCGGCGAGTCCTCGCGGGCTCGGCCGGTTAGCATCCTCGTCATAGCCTCGAACCCCCGGGCGATCCGTATTCTAAGTCCGTGGGGGAGGACGGCCTCCGCGCCATGGACTAGGAAAACGGGGTGAACCCGGTGGCTCTGCTCGGGGTGGTCCTTAGGCTCCACACAACCGCTGGTAGTTCTTGGAGCCATTTTCGCCCAGATTTGTTGAGCTGGTCGAAAATTCTGGGCTTAAGGCCCTGTAGGATCATGCCGTTGGCACGCTCTACTTGGCCGTTGGTCTGTGGGTGTGCCACAGCCGCCCAATCCACGCGGATGTGGAACTTGTCGCAGAACTCCAAGAACTTCCGGCCGTGACTGGCGGGACCCATTGTCTGTGATGATGGAGTTTGGCACTCCAAAGCGGTAGACGATGTCGGTGAAGAATGTTACCACCTACTCATCCCTTAGATTCGTGATGGGGCGCACCTCCACCCACTTGGAGAACTTGTCGATCGCGACCGGCAAGTGGGTGAAGCCCCCGGGGCGCCTTCCGCGAGGGGCCGACGATGTCCGGACCCCCCACACGGCGAATGGCCATGTCACGGGGATGGTTTGCACGGCGTGGGTGGGCAAGTTGGACTTGCGGGCGTAGAACTGGCACCCTTTGCAGGTGCGCACGATCTTGCTGGCGTCCGTGACCGCGGTAGGCCAGTAAAAGCCCTGGCGGAACGCGTTGCCAACGAGGGTGCGGGGCGCGGCGTGGTGGCCACAGATCCCCGCGTGAATGTCCCGTGAGGAGCTCGCGCCCCTCGGGAATGGGCACGCACCACGCGTAGGATGCGGGAGGGCGCGCGCTTGTACGGCTCGCCGTCCACGAGGGCAAAAGACTTGGCCATCCCGGCGTGCGCCGGCCGCGGCCGGTCCGCGGGGAGTTCCCCTTGAGCGATTCGGGCGATGTATTTTTCGCGCCAATCCTCTTGGGCGAGGGCGGCTCGATGTCCATCGCGTCGGCCTCGTGGGAGCCGTACCCCTCGAGGAGGGAGAGCACGTACGCCTCGTTCGAGGGGTCCTCGTCCATGGGTTCCGCACCCGCCGGATTCGAGAGAGCCCCAGAGGGTTCGTCGTGACTCGAGGGGTAGGGCTCGAAGACGGCCGAGGGTTGAGCGACGTTGTCGGTGCGGAATATGGTCCCGACACTAACCGGAAGAGAAAGCGCCGTGGTCTATCCCTCGATGGTCGATGCTAAGTAACAAGTGACACGAGTTTTTATCCCGGTTCCCGCCGAGGGGGCCGTACGTCCGGCGAGGCGTGCTCGAGGCACTATATTACTTAGCACCGGGGTGCCCGTAGTGGGGCGGCTACAAGCAAGGCGGGAGAGGAAGCCGGCTTCCAAGTCCCTGGAGGAGTGGGCGAAGATATTGTGGGAGAATTGGAGAATGAGTACGTGGTGCGCGATGTGACCTGTCTCGGATGCCGCCGAGTCCGTCCCTCGCGCCTGGGGGTTCGCCCCCTTTTATAGATCAAGGGGGAGGAGGATTACATGCGCGCCGCGCTATCTAGCTACGTGGGGAAGCACGACGTGCTATGTTGTAGAGTGGGCGGCCGTCCGGACGATCTTCGCGGCGATCCGGCCATAATGGCCTATCTTGTACCCAAACAAGGGGCGGTTCGAGGGTAGAAGAGCGGCAGATGGTGGCGATGTCCTCCGATAGGCTCGAGGGGGTGCCGACGTCGGCCGTACGGGGTGCGGGAGTAGGTAAAACGGCGTCCCTTCCCCAACGCGCTTCACGGTCGGGGTTGTTGCTACGGTGCCGGCGTGCGCCCGCACGCGCGGGGACGGCGGCCATGCCGTTGCGGTGGACGGGATGGCGATCCACCGGCCTAGCGCCTCCACCCAACCCCCGTAGGGTCACAAGAAAGTGAATCGAGGGTGCCCGGCCCCCCTTCGAGGGCTCGTGCGTTAGCCGTACTTGGAGCGGCGCGCGGTGTCACGGGACCGACACCGGCCCGCCGCACGTCCCTCCCCACAAGTGATGGGGATGGGCTCCCCCCCTGGGGAGTTGGTGCGGCGGCACCGGGGCGCGTGCCCCCGGCGCATGATGGCGCCGTCCCGCCGGTGTCGGGCGTTAAATGCCCGTGTACGGGGGCCGGCGCACGCGTGAGGGGCGTCTTCGAGCGAAGCGGACTCCGCCGAGGGCGAGGCGGACCCTCGAGCGAGGCGGAGTCCGCTCGAGGGGGAGCGGACCCTCGATTGGGGCGAGCCCGCCGAGGGGAGCGGACCCCCTCGAACGGGACGAAGCCCGCCCCGAGGGAGGCATGCATCCTCGAGCGGGGCGAGGCCTGCTCGCGGGGATCTTCGAGAGGGTTGTCTTGGTGGGCCATTGAGGTCCTTCGCGGCGTGGGCCGTACCGCATGGTTAGGCACCCGCATGGTTAGGCTAAGCGTGTTTTGGTTTTGTTGCGGGTTTTAAGTGAGGATTTCCCCATTGTTTAAGGGGACCCCTAGGGTCGTCCCCGACAATAGCCCCCGAGCATCTGTGGGTTTGCCATTGAGGCTCCCGCAGATGCTGGAACCTACTGATAGGACGTTCTTCCCTCCTTGTTTTGCGAACGCTTTCCGTGGGGCCGCGTCAGCGGACCCGCGGGTCTAGCCCCCGAAGCCCTGCAGGAGTGTGGGTGCTCCTGCAGGGGTTAACCGCGAGAACTGATCAGAGGGCGTGGCGCGTGTTTCAACCGGCATCGGAGATATCTCAGCCCGGCCTCGTGGCGCACGCGCCGCCGGCACCGTCTCCCGGCGGGTGCAATTTCAAGGAGGTGTAGCCGTGCGTCAAGCCCCCGAGCCTGGGCCCGTTCGAGGCGATCGGGTAGAGCTTTACGACTTGTTTTCTTACGCGCCCTCGCCGTCCCTCCGCGGGCCGGAGGGTGAGGTTTCCGCAACCCCCATCGAGCGGGTCGCGGATTGCGGATTCCTCGTCGAGCTGTTAGCGGGTGGTTCGAGTGGACGCCCATGCCCCATTCGATAAGGGTAGGGCTGCGTGGTCCGGAGACACGTCCATGAAAGCGCTTGCGTGGGTTTGCTAGGTGGGGCTCGGTCCCGTTCGATAGGGACCGAGGGCGCGAAGCTCTCCCTCGGTGGGATCCCCCGCTAGCCGCCATCGGCGGCTCTCGAACACGACATGTGGGGCACCCTCGAGCCGACGGGCTCGAGGAACGGCTCGAATGCGCGTGCCCTCGTCGTCCACGACTCGCGATCCGTGGCGCTCGTTCGAACCCGTCGAGGGTCAGGCTTCGAACCTCTGATCAGTAGGGCCGTGCGGGGCCGCATATGGACGGCCCCGTCTTTTGCGTTTGCGGCCGTCGAGGGTCTGGGCGAGCCAGCCCTCGAGGTGCTGGTTGGTAGCACAGCGCGGCACGAGTGCTCGCGGTGCCTGCTTTACTTCAAGCGGGCCCCGGGCGACCTTCTCGCGCATGTGCCCTTTGTGGAGAATTGATATTGTCCCGAGCCAGGGGCTCGTGCCGCTCGAGGGTTTTACGTGGCATGGGTGCCCGCGGTGCCCGCTTTACATCAAGCGAGCCCCGAGCGACCTTCTCATGTCGATGTCCCTTCGAGGGCGACATCGTCCCGAGCCGGGGGCTCGTGCCGCTCGAGGGTTTTGCGTGGCATGGGTGCCCGCGGTGCACCATCGCGGGGCCCCGGCGGCCTTCTCACGTCGATGTCCCTTCGAGGGCCGCTTTCGCCCGAGCCGGGGGCTCGTGCCGCTCGAGGGTTTTACGTGGCAGGGGGTGGGTGCCGCGGTGCAGCGGCGCATCGAGGGCCCCGGTGGCCTTCTCACGTCGATGTCCCTTCGGGGGCCGCTTTCGCCCCGAGCCAAGGGCTCGTGCCGCTCGAGGGCTTTGCGTGGCATGGGTGCCCGCGGGGGCACATCAAGCACGGGGCGGCCTTCTCACGCCGATGTCCCTTCGAGGGTCGCTTTCGTCTCGAGCCAAGGGCTCGTGCCGCTCGAGGGTTTTGCGTGGCATGGGTGCCCGCGGTGCACCGCTTACATCAAGCGGGGCCGTGGCCTTCTCACGTCGATGTCCCTTCGAGGGGCGCCCTTGTCTCGAGCCGGGGGTTCGCCCCGCCGAGGGTTCTCCTTGCTTGGCAAGGGACCGGTCATTAAATGCCTTTCCGCCGAGGCTTTTGCGGCGCGGGCGCGCCTTTTTAGGCGCCGCGCCGCGCGCGCGTGTAGTGGGCGGCGTGGCAAGCGGACGCGACCGCTCGCTTCGGTCCCCGCGTGTCTTCGCCGTGATGATGGCCCGTCCGCGGTGATGTGGCCGCCGCGGTCGTGGTGGGGCCCGTCCGTCGGCGTGAAGGGAAGATTTCCTCCGCAGGTTAATGCGCGCGGGGCATCCGCTCCGGAGAGCTCGCCCGCGGCGTATAAATCCGAGGGGAGGGGGAGACGACGGTTTCTTACCTTAATGCCTCGCCATTTCAGCCCCCCGCCCCTTCGTCTTCGCCTCGCCCTTGCCAACGTGAGGTGTCGCCATTAGAGCTTCTCTTCCGTTCCTTGTCCTCCGCTCTCGCTTTTCTTCGCCCTTCTTCATGGCGCCGCCTCAGCCCCTCACGATCTTGGACCCATACGCCTGGGAGAGGTCGTCGGTGACCCGGCCGGCCCTTGGCGAGGCGGTCGCCGCCGCCGCCGGCGGCCAATGAAGATGGACGCCCGGCGGAGTGGATAGTGCCGCCGGCGGGGACCGCGCGCCCAACCCGCGGAGGGCTACGTGGTGAGCTTTATCCGCTACCACGAGCGGGGCTTCAACGCACCGGCGAGCCGCTTCATGCGGGCGATGTGCCACTACTACGGAGTGGAGCTGCACAACTTCGCGCCCAACGCGATTTCGCAGGCGGCCACGTTCGTGGGCGTCTGCGAAGGGTACCTCGGGGATCCCGGTCGAAGCGGGAGCTACGGGTACACCTTTTCCGCGCGGAGCTCTTCACGCAGCCCACGACGGAAGCCGAGGACCCGCCGCGTGGTGCGCGCCGACGGATGTCGCTGCCCCGCGGGGGCAATTCAAGAACGTCTACATCCCCCGCACCATGACGACGAACAACGCCGGCCGGGAGCGGGGATGGTTCTACTTGCGCAACGCCGAGCCCGGCCTCCCCCCACACCGGTCGGGTGTTCAAGGAGAAGCCCGACTCTTGGGGCTACGGGGTGTCCACGCCCAAAGACGGAGGCGGCGGGGAGTCGGTCCCGGCCGCCCCGCGAGCCCGGCGGCGCGAGGCGGGCGACCGCGATGGGCGTCCTCGCCTTCCTCCATCACCGGCGGGTCGTGCCCCGATGGAGAGGCCGCTCCGCATCTTCGAGATGACAGAGGCGGCCAACCCCATCGATCCGGCAAGGTCGCGGATGCTCCCGACGCCCCTCAAGCGGCCATACGCGCTCACCCGGCGCGGAGCGCCGTCGACACCGGACGCCGATGCATCCGGACCGGACCCCATGGGACCTCGAGATGCTCCCCACCGGCCCCCGGTGAGTTTGATTCTTGATTTTGTTTTAGTTCTTGGTGTTGCTTCCGCCTCGTGACGCGTCCTTGATGCTCGGTATGCAACGGTGAGCTTTACCGCCTCCAAGTCCGTTCCGCCCACCCCCGACTCCCGTGCGCTCGGCGGGCGGCGCACCGAGCGGGAGCGGGGGCGCGCGCGCGGGGAGGGAGCGCGCGGCGACATCAAGCGCGCGCGACCCGGCGGAGCGCGGAGTGCGCGGCGGTGCGAAGAGGCGGGGCTCTCCTCCCCCGAGGACCGAGGAGTACTCATCCTCGGAGGAGGACGAAGAGGGAAGAGGCCGAGGGGGAGGGCCCCTCGTGGGTGGCGATAGGTGGGGGGTGGCGCCCCGTCGCCGGAGCCGGCGCCGGCGGCAAGGGCGGCATCGCGGGGCGGGCGCAACGGCCGCCCGCCGCCGGGCAATCGACATCGAGGGCGGCGCGCGCCGCGGGGCCGCGCGCGTGCCGCGGAGGCGCGCCCGGCAAGCGTGCCGTGCGCGCGTCGAGCGTGCGCGCGCGAGGCGGCGTGCCCGCGCGCGGGACAAGTGTGCCGCGCGCGCGTGGCACGTCGTCGGGGAGGCGCGGCGGGGGGTGTGCCCGCACGCGGGGCGAGCGTGCTCGCGCGTGCGGTGGCGCCTTCGGGGGCGCGACGGCGGGTGCGCCACCGCACCGGCCTCATCCGCCGAGGCCTCGAGGAAAAGGAAACGTGCCTTCTCCTCTTCGAGGTAAGGAGCTCGGTCCTTTGCTTGGTTTGATTTGTTGATGATCGGGTGTTCTAACCCTCCGTTTGTGCTCGCGCAGGTGGTGCCAACGGTGCCTCCCTCTCGCAGAGGCCAAGGTGCCGAGGACCGGACGCGTCCATCCCCACCCGGCGGCGCTCGTCGAGGCGTCGCGACCGGGGACAAGCACGGCGGCGGCGAGAGCTCGCAGTCCGGCTAAGGCTTCGAGGCCTCGGCCGGCGATCGCCCGCCGCGGCGCACTGGCGGTCGCCGAGGAGCGGCCGGCGGCCGGCCGGTCGTGGGGACGCAGCGCGCGCGGCGCCGTGGTGGAGGCGCGAGCCCGCGGAGGGCGCCGCCGCGGAGGCGCGCCCGTGGCGACGGGCGAGAGGAGGTGGTGGACGCGGCGCCGCACCAGCGCCCGCGGCCATGGAGGCGCAAGTGGAGGCGCCGGCGGAGGCGGCACAAGCGGCGGCGCCCGCCGGGATCCGCGGCGGGAGGTGGTGGAGGTCTCGATGAAGACTCCCCGCCGCCCGGGTGGGGATCGGTGGGCTAGCTTCCCCACGCGTTCCCCCCGAGCCCACGGAGAGGGGGCCCTCGTGAGGCGGCACGAGGGTCACATAGTAGCGGGGGACCGAGGACACGGCGCCGAGGCCTCGTCCCTCCCGCGCCGGCCACCCCGCCGCCGGTGTGGAGGAGGCCGTCGACGACTCCCCCGCGTTTGCCGACGCCGGGGGGGAGCAGGAGCTCGGGGCGAGCTCCGAGCCACGGCGCTACGCTCGACCGCGCGCCGAACGAGGTGCCGCGGTCCGTGGCGGCCCCGCATGGCGCGTCTTCCGGGTAGGCCGTGGTTGCTCGTTCTCTTCTTTCTTTCGTTCTTGTGTGCTCCCCCCGTGTCGCCGCCGCTTATGGGTTTTGATTTTGTGGATGCCGTGAGCTCGAGCGCCACGCCCACGACAAGTACGACGCCTTCGACCGGTGAACGCCGAGGTCCACCGGCCTCCGGGAGCGGTGCGCCGCTTTCGACGCGCTTGCCGACGCCCTCGGACGCCGGACGGCCGGGCCGGCGCACGGCCATGGCGTGGCGCGACGAGCTCCCCGAGAGCTCGAGGCAGACCCGCGCGCGCCGCCGAGCCTCGAGCGGGTCCGCACAGCCCTCATCGATCGTGATGAGGCTGCGTGGCAGCGCGCGCCGGACTTGGAGAAGACGCGGACGCCGGCCGCCAACCGGGAGGCGGAGGTGGCCAACGTCCGCGGCGAGAGCCGGGAGCTCCGCTCGTCGCCGAGGGGGCGCAAGCGCGGCGGCCGCCGGGGCCGAGGAGCCGGCGCACGGCCGGGAGCAAGGCCGGGCCAAGGAGGCCGACGACTTGAAGGCGGCCCTCGACGCCAAGGTTTCGGTGCTCGCCATCGCCGAGGAGCGGCTTCGCAAGAGCGCTCCGCCCGCCAAGGGGCCGAGGGGCGGCTCCGGCGAGGAGCAAAGCCGCCCTCTTCGACACCCGACGGCGCCGGGAGCAGAGCGCGTCGCTCGTGAGGCGGCGCAGAAGTCGCTGGAGGAGCGGAACACCGCGTTCTCCAAGGTCGAGGACGAGGCGCTTGTGCTCAGCATCACCAACGCCAATCAGGAGCTGGCCCTCCGGGAGCAAGGCGAGACTGTCAAGCGCCTCGAGCTGACGGTCGAGGCCGTGCGCCGCGACTTCGAGACGGAGAGGAAACAAGTCGAAGGTGAGTTGTTGTTTGACTTCTTATTTGGTTGGTTTTTCGTTAGAGGGCTCGCTTCCCCCTTCCTGATTTCCTTCCTGTCTTGGCGGTTCTAGGCTTGCGCACCGCCCGGGGCATGCACCGAGCGGCCGAGGCGCCGCAGCTTCCTACAACTCCTCCGAGCGGGAGCCGCAGAGCCGCGTGATGCGGCCCTCGAGACCCGCCGTGCCGTGGAGGAGGGCGAGGCTCGGGCCGGCAGCCTCGCCGGCCGCCCGCCCGCGCGCCCTTGGCGGCCACGTCACCGAGCGGATGCGCCGGCGTTGCAATTGGGCGTCCGAAGGCCCCCGGAGTGGTGCGGTCCCACTACGAGGTCAACTTCGAGGCGCCGGGCGGAGGGCTACATCGTTCCCGAGGGCGTCGAGGACGAGGTGGCGATGGAGCGTGTGGATGCGCTCGCCGCCGACGCCGCCGGGTCGCTCGCCGAGGCCTTCGAGGAGTTCCTCTTCCCGACGCCGCCGACGCCGCCGCTCCTCCCGCCCTCGAAATCGCTTGGGCGCTAGGCCCGTTTTTTGTTTGAGCATCGCATTCCGGCCATGGGGCCTTTGTAAATAAGCACATTATCTCAATCGTAGACATTTGATGATATGAAATGAAGTCTTTTGCTTATTGCGCTTTTTTGTTTCTCCTTCTTCCCGAGTAGATTTTACTTAGGGAAGTTCGATTTTCGCCGGGGGGCCCGCCGGGTTGGAGGCGAGAGAGAAGGGGCATATCCACGCGGCGTAGGCGGTCTCCTCGGCTCGCGCGCTCCTCCCGCCGGGCCGCCCGCGCCCGTTCAAATCGTTGCTCGTAGTTGAAGTAGAAAACAAACTTAGCGCGTGTGAGTTGTTTTTATTTTTGCGTGAAAAATGGGACCATTTTGGGGGGGGGGGGGGGTGCCCCCCCGCAGAGCCCCCGAGGGTAACTTGGGTTTCAGGGGAAAGCCGAGTTGCCCTTTTATTAGACTTGAAGCATTTACATAGTTGTTTACCAACGGGGCGTTGGTTGTACGGTTTTTACAACAAAAGTACTTGGAGATCCTAGCTAAGGGTAGAAGCGACGTAGCCGTTGGATGTTCCAAGCGTTGGTGAGCTCTTCACCGTCCTCGTTGGCCGCCTTGTACGTGCCGGCTTGAGTACCTTCACCACGACGTAGGGTCCCTCCCATGGGGGTGATAGTTTATGGCGCCCTCGGTTGTCTTGGCGCAGCCTTAGGACCAAATCCCCTTCGCCGAAGTCCCGTCGACGTATCTTGCGTGCTTGGTAGCGTCTTAGGGATCGTTGATACCTCGCGGAATGCATTAAGGCTACGAGGCGTGCCTCGTCCACCGGTCCAGCCGAGTCCTCGCGGGCTCGCCGGTTAGCATCCTCGTCATAGCCTCGAACCCCCGGGCGATCCGTATTCTAAGTCCGTGGGGAGGACGGCCTCCGCGCCATGGACTAGGAAAACGCGGTGAACCGGGGGTGGCTCGTGGGGTGGTCCTTAGGCTCCACACGACCGCCGGTAGTTCTTGGAGCCATTTTCGCCGTATTTGTTGAGCCGGTCGAAAATTTCGGGCTTAAGGCCCCGTAGGATCATGCCGTTGGCACGCTCCACTTGGCCGTTGGTCCGTGGGTGTGCCACGCCCGCCCAATCCACGCGGATGTGGAACTTGTCACGAACTCCAAGAACTTCCCGCCCGTGAACCGGGACCCATTGTCCGTGATGATAGAGTTTGGCACTCCAAAGCGGTAGACGATGTCGGTGAAGAATGTTACCGCCCGTTCGCCCTTAAATTCGTGATGGGGCGCACCGCCACCCACTTGGAGAACTTGTCGATCGCGACCGCAAGTGGGTGAAGCCCCCGGCGCCTTCCGTAGGGGCCCGACGATGTCCGGCCCCCCACACGGCGAATGGCCATGTCGCGGGGATGGTTTGCGGGGGCATGGGCAGGGTAAGTTGGACTTGCGGGCGTAGAACCGGCACCCCTTCGCGGATGCGCACGATCTCGCTGGCGTCCGTGACCGCGGTAGGCCAGTAAAAGCCCTGGCGGAACGCGTTGCCGACGAGGGTGCGGGGCGCGGCGTGGTGGCCACAGATCCCCGCGTGAATGTCTCGTAGGAGCTCGCGCCCCTCGGGAATGGGCACGCACCGCCGTAGGATGCGGAGGCGGCGCGCTTGTACGGCTCGCCGTCGACGAGGTCAAAAGACTTGGCCATCCCGGCGATGCGCCTAGCCGCGGCCCGTCCGCGGGGGAGTTCCCCCTCGAGCGATCCGGGTGATGTATTTTTCGCGCCGGTCCTCTTGGGCGAGGAGCCGGCTCGATGTCCATCGCGTCGGCCTCGTGGGGAGCCGTACCCCTCGAGGAGGGAGAGCACGTACGCCTCGTTCGAGGGGTCCTCGTCCATGGGTTCCGCACCCGCTGGATTCGAGGGAGCCCCCGAGGGTCCGTCGCGACTCGAGGGGGTAGGGCTCGAAGACGACCGAGGGTTGCGCGATGTCGCGCGCGAAAACGTTCGGGGAACGGTGATCCGCCCAGACGCAATCTTGGCCAGTTCATCTGCCTCCTCGTTGTACCGCGGGGCACATGGTTGAGCTCGATGCCGTAGAACTTGTCCTCGAGGGCTCGCACGGCTTTGCAGTAGGCCTCCATCTTGTCGTCGTGACGGCTTGCGCTCTTCATGACTCGATCGATCACGAGCCGCGAGTCCCCCCGCACGTCGAGGCGCTTGACGCCCAACTCAATGGCGATTTTGAGGCCGCCGAGAGAAGGGCCTCGTATTCAACCATATTGTTGGACGCGGGGAAGTGAAGGCGCACCGCGTAGCGCATGTGCTCCCCGAGGGGTGACACGAAGAGCGGAGCCCGCGCCCGCCCCCGTTTTCATTACCGAGCCGTCGAAGAACGGAGTCCGGCACTCGCTTGGATTTGTGGGGGCGGTAGCCGTGTATCCGCCCACTCGCCGACGAAATCCGCCAGGATTTGCGACTTGATGGCCTTGCGCGGGGCGTAGGCGAGCGTCTCGCCCATCGGCTCCACATACCACTTGGCGATCCTTCCCGTGGCGTCGGGGTTGCGGATGATCTCCCCCAGTGGGAAGGAGGAAACCACCGTAACGGGGTGGGCCTCGAAGTAGTGGCGGAGCTTGCGCCGCGCAAGGACTACCGCGTACGCAACTGCTCGGACCTCGGGGGTAGCGCGTCTTCGTGTCTGACAGGACCTCACTGATGTAGTAGACCGGTCGCTGTACAGGCAAGGCATGCCCTTCCTCCGTGCGCTCCACAACGATCACGGCGCCGACCACCGGGTGGTTGCGGCCACGTAGAGCCGCAGGGGGTTCGCCATCTTGCGGCGGCGTGAGGATCCGGGGCGCGCGTTAGAGACGCCTTCGCCTTGTCGAGCGCATCCCGGGCCTCGGTGGTCCAAGAGAAGCGCTCGTGCTTCTTAAGTGGGCGGTAGAGGGGCAGGCCCTTCTCACCGAGCCGCGAGATGAAGCGGCTCAAGGCGGCGAGGCACCCCAGCACCTTCTGCACCCCTTTGAGGTCCCGGATCGGACCCATTCGTTCGAGGGCCGCGACCTTTTCAGGGTTGGCCTCGATTCCCCGCTGGGAGACAATGTATCCTAGGAGCATGCCTCGCGGCACTCCAAAGACGCATTTTTCGGGGTTTAACTTGACCCCACTGGCCCGTAGGCAGTTGAACGCGACGCCAAGGTCGCCAACCAGGTCGTCCGCCTTCCTGGTCTTTACGACGATGTCGTCCACGTATGCTTCGACCGTTCGTCCAATGTGATCCCCAAAAACGTGCCGCATGCAACGCTGATATGTTGCACCCGCATTTCGAGGCCGAACAGCATCGTGACGTAACAGAACGTCCCGAACGGCGTGATGAACGAAGTCGCGAGCTGGTCGGACTCCTTCATTTTTATTTGATGGTATCCGGAGTAAGCGTCAAGGAAGCAAAGCAATTCACACCCAGTCGTTGAATCAACGATCTGATCAATGCGTGGCAAAGGAAAAGGAACTTTAGGACATGCTTTATTAAGACTAGTGTAGTCTATACACATCCGCCACTTCCCATTCTTTTTCTTTACTAGCACGGGGTTTGCTAGCCACGTTGGGTGGAACACCTCCTTGATGAATCCGGCCTCGAGAAGCTTCCGCAGCCTCCGCTCCGATTGCCCGTCGCCGCTCTTCGTCGAAGCGGCGCGGCCGTTGCCGCACGGCGAGGGCATTTGGCGGGATGTCAAGGGAGTGCTCGGCGACTTCCCTCGGGATGCCTGGCATATCCGAGGGGCTCCACGCGAAGATGTCGGCGTTGGCGCGGAGGAAGTCGACGAGCACCACTTCCTATTTGGGGTCGAGGGTGGAGCTGACCCTCAACGCCTTGCCCTCGGGGGCTGACGGGTCGAGGGGGACCCCCTTGGTCTGCTCCGCAGCCTCGAAGGTGCCGGCGTGCTTGGCGGCGGAGTCGAGGTCTTCGTTGACCATCTTCTCCAGCGTGTTCACCAGCGCTTCATCCAGCACCAGTGCCTCTGCGTGCTCCACGCACTCGACGTCGCAGTCGAACGCGTGCTCGATGGATGAGCCGACGGTGATGATACCGTTCGGTCCCGCATCTTCATCTTCAAGTAAGTGTAATTGGGGACCGCCATGAATTTGGCGTAACAGGGGTCGCCCAAGTATAGCGTGGTAGGCCCCCTTGAACCCAACCACCTTGAAGGTGAGGATCTCTTTGCGGAAATTCTTCGGGGTGCCAAACCAAAGCGGCAGTCGATCTGCCCAAGGGGCTGGACCTGCTTGCCGGGCGCGATGCCATGGAACGGCTTCGTGTTGGGCCGCAGCTGGTCCAACCCAATCCCCATGAGGCGCAACGTATGCGCGTAGAGGATGTTGAGGCTGCTGCCTCCGTCCATGAGGACCTTCGAGAACCGGGTGTTCCCGATGATGGGGTCAACCACCAGCGGGTACTGGCCCGGGTTGGGGACGCGGTTCGGGTGGTCCTCCCGCCGAAGGTGATGGCGTCCTCCGACCAATTGAGGAAGGACGGAGGCGCCCTCTCCGCGGCGAGGACCTCGTGCCGCTCCTTTTTGCGCCGCCGGGTCGACATGTCGACGGTTGGCCCCCCAAAGATGAGGAACACATTTTCAACGGCGGCAAAGCCGCCTGCGTCGCCATCGCCTCCGTCTTTCTTGGCCTTTGCCTCCTTCGCGGCGGCACGGCCATAAAATTTCTTGAGCATATCGCACTGCTCAAGGGTGTGGTTCACTGGGGTCTTGTGGTAGGGACATGGCTTTTTCAGCATGTCATCGAACACCCCCGGGCCTCGAGGGGCCGGTCGAGGGCCCCGTCGAGCCGGTCAATAGCAAGGGCCTCGCGTTGCCGCCGCCGCGCCCCGCTCGCGCGCCGCGCGCGCGGCTTCTTCCCCTTCTTGCCCCGCTTGTCGTTGCGGTGCGGCTCCTTGGACTTGCCGCCCTCCGCGGGCGCGTCCTCCGAGCGCTTGCCCTTCTTGCCGTCGAAGATCGCCCCCACGGCCTCCTCCCCGAGGCGAAGCCGGTGGCGATGTCGAACGCCTCGTTGGAGTCCGCGGGCGGGCCGCGTCCCGGCCTCCCGCACGAGGTCCCCGCACGTGGTGCCCTCGAGGAAGGCATGCACGATCTCGGATCGCGCCACGCCGGGGAGCTCCGTGCGCCGCTTGGAGAAGCGCCGTATGAAGTCCCGCGCCGACTCGCCGGCTTCTCGTGTGCAGGAGCGCAGTCCCGGGGAGTTCCCGGTGGCGCACATACGTGCCCCCGGAAGTTGCCCACGAACGTGTGGACCGGGTCGTCCCGGTTGTGGATTTGGCTCGCAGGGGTGCTCGAGCCATGTCCCGGCCGCGTTGCCGAGATGCAGGGGCAAGTTGCGATGATGACCTCGTCGGCCGGTGGCCCCGCCCACCGACAAGCCAAGCGGTAGTCGTTAAGCCACACGCGGGGGTCCGTCTCCCCCGTTGTACTTGACGATGGTCGAGGGTTGGCGAAAGCGCCGGGGGAACGCCGCCGCGCGGATCTCTCGCCGAACACACGGGTGCCCCGGGGGCTCCGGCGTCGGGAGCGGTCCTCGCCGCCGTCGTAGCGTCCACCCCGTCGAGGGTGGTAGCCCCTTGCCGCTCGTGCATCAACCCCCGCTCGTGCGCCCGGCGTTGATGACGTTGCGGGCGTCGCCGTCCAACGCCCGCGTGCGTCAAGGAGCCGTTCCTTGGCCGGCGTGCGTCCTTGGTCGGCGGGTTGCCCCGTTGGTCCCCCCCCCGCGTGCACCGAGGGTTCGCCCTCCCCGGGTGCGGCTTCGTCGCCCCCGCGCATTTCCCCGTTGGCGGATGCGCGAGGCCGAGCTCTCGGCCCGCCGGACCCGCCGCTTGCTCGATGAGAGTTTGCACCTCGCGGTGCGGGTCTCGAGCCTCGGGGGTTGAGGGGTGCCGGCATGGGCCCGCGCAGCGGCCGCGGCGGCAATGAGTTTTTGGCTCGCCCGCGAGGGGCGCGTCCGCGTTGTCGACGTTGGGGACGGCGTTGATGCGGTCGCGGACCGTCGGCCCAGCCTCCCGCGCGCGTTCGCCGCGCGCGGAGGCTTCACCGCCCATCGAGGCGCGGAGCGCCGCACCGTCCGCATTCCTCCGCCGGCCTTGGCCTCGAGCTCGCGGGCTTGGGCTAGCCGCGCGTCGCGCGTCGGCCCCGCGCAGAGCGCTTGGCCCCGCGGCCATGCGCGCGGCGATCCCCGGGGCGGGGGTGATCTCCCCGTCGGCCGCGCCCGCGCGCGCGCCGGCATTGGCCGGGTCGTTGGTGATGACGGCGTAGCATTCCCGCGCGGGGTCGTAGCTCCCGTGCCGGAGTCGTCGGAGCAGCCCGAACCGCAGTCCGTAGCGTCGAGGAAGCGCCCGAACATGACCGGGTCCGCACGCCGGAGAAGTCCCCATTCCGCGTACCCGTGGCGGTTGGTGGGTGGCAACGCGTCGGTGGAGCCGTGGACGACTCGTCAACCACCGAGGCGCCGAGATCCCCGGCGACAAAGACGTGGCGGCCGTGCGGAACCCTCGCGCATCGTGGTGTTGACGTTGGCGTTGTAGGCCGACGTAGCGCCACCGGCAGCCCGATGGGGATGCGTGGTCCGAGGCCGCGCGCGGTCCCGCCGGGGCGGTGGCGGTCGTCGTGACGGTGGGCGCGCCGCGCGCCGAGCGGCGCGCGCTCGGCCCGCCGCCGCCGGACCGCGCCCGGCGCGAACGCCGGCCCGCAGCGACGACGGCGTCGTGGCGTCAATGGGCCCGCGGCATCCGTGCCCGCGGCGCCCGCGCCGTGGTGGTGCGTGCGGCGGAGGCCGCAGCGGACTCGGCTCGGCGCCGCGCGCGGAGCTCCTCACGATTGGTGAGGCGCATGAGATAGCCGTTCCCCGTGGCCCGAAAATTCGTGTTCCCGAAGCGGATTTCGAACCCGCCGGGAGGGGGTCCGAGCTACCCATGCGGTAGCGTGTACCGCGGTACTCGCGTGCGGATCACCATGGAGGGAGCCGGCGAAATGACCTTAGGCGCTCGGATGCCCCACGGTGGGCGCCAACTATCGGTGCGGAATATGGTCCCGACACTAACCAAAAGAGAAAGCGCCGTGGTCTATCCCTCAATGGTCGATGCTAAGTAACAAGTGACACAGAGTTTTTATCCTGGTTCCGGCCGAGGGGGCCGTACGTCCAGCAGAGGCGTGCTCGAGGCACTATATTACTTAGCACCGGGGGTGCCTGTAGTGGGGCGGCTACAAGCAAGGCGGGAGAGGAAGCCTGGCTTCCAAGTCCCTGGAGGAGTGGCTGAAGATATTGTGGGGGAATTGGAAAATGAGTACGTGGTGCGCGATGTGACCTCGTCTCGGATGCTTCGCCGAGTCCGTCCCTCGCGGTTGGGGGTTCGCCCCCCCCTTTATAGATCAAGGGGGATGCGGATTACATGCGCGCCGCGCTATCTAGCTACGTGGGGAAGCACGACGTGCTATGTCGTAGAGTGGGCGGCCGTCCGGACGATCTTCGCAGCGATCCGGCCATAATGGCCTATCTTGTACCCGAACAAGTGGCGGTTCGAGGGTAGAAGAGCGGCGGATGGTGGCGATGTCCTCCGATAGGCTCGAGGGGGTGTCGATGTCGGCCCGCACGGGTGCGGGGAGTAGGTAAAACGGCGTCCCTTCCCAACGCGCTTCACAAGTGCCGGGGTTGTTGCTACGGTGCCGCGGCGTGTGCCCCGCACGCGCGGGGACGGCGGCCATGCCGTTACGGTGGACGAGGATGGCGATCCACCGGCCTAGCGCCTCCACCTAACCCCCGTAGGGTCACAAGAAAGTGAATCGAGGGTGCGCCCCCGGCCCCCCTTCGAGGGCTCGGCGCGTTAGCCGTACTTGGAGCGGGCGCGCGGTGTCACGGGACCGACACCGGCCGCACCGCACGTCCCTCCCCACGGTGATGGGGATGGGCTCCTCCCCGGGGAGTTGGTGCGGCGGCACGGGGCACGTGCCCCGGCGCATGATGGCGCCGTCCCGCCGGTGTCGGGCGTTAAATGCCCGTGTACGGGGGGCCGGCGCGCGCGTGAGGGGCGCCCTCGAGCGTGGCGGACTCCGATCGAGGGCGAGGCGGACTCTCGAGCGAAGCGGAGTCCGCTCGAGGGGGAGCGGATCCTCGATTGGGGCAGAGCCCGCTTGAGGGGAGCGCACCCCCTCGAACGGGACGGAGCCCGCCCGAGGGAGGCATGCATCCTCGAGCGGGGCGAAGCCTGCTCGAGGGAATCTTCGAGAGGGTTGTCTTGGTGGGCCATTGTGGTCCTCCGTGGCGTGGGCCGTACCCTGCATGGTTAGGCACCTGCACGGTTAGGCTAAGCGTGCTTTGCTTTGTTGCGGGTTTTAAGTGAGGATTTCCCCATTGTTTAAGGGGACCCCTAGGGGCCGTCCCCGACGGACGTCGCGCGCGAAAACGTTCGGGGGACATGGTTGAGCTCGATGCCGTAGAACTTGTCTTCGAGGGCTCGCACGGCTTTGCGGTAGGCCTCCATCTTGTCGTCGTGGCGGCTTGCGTTCTTCATGACCCGATCGATCACGAGCCGCGAGTCCCCCCGCACGTCGAGGCGCTTAACGCCTAACTCAATGGCGATTTTGAGGCCACCGAGGAGGGCCTCGTATTCGCCCATATTGTTTGACGCGGTGAAGTGAAGGCGCACCGCGTATCGCATGTGTTCCTCCGGGGGTGACACGAAGAGCGAGTGCCCGCGCCCCGCCCCTCGTTTTCATTACCGAGCCGTCAAAGAACGAGTCCGGCCTCCACTTGGATCCGTGGGGGCGGCACTGCGTATCCGTCCACTCGGCCGACGAAATCCGCCAGGATTTGCGACTTGATGGCCTTGCGCGGGGCGTAGGCGAGCGTCTCGCCCATCAGCTCCACGGACCACTTGGCAATCCTTCTTGCGGCGTCGGGGTTGCGGATGATCTCTCCCGGCGGAAACGAGGAGACCACCGTGACGGGGGTGGGCCTCAAAGTAGTGGCGGAGCTTGCGCCGCGCAAGGACTACCGCGTACAGCAACTTCGGACACGGGGGTAGCGCGTCTTCGTGTCCGACGAGACCTCGCCGATGTAGTAGGCGGCGGCCGTACAGGCAAGGCGTGCCCTTCCTCCGTGCGCTCCACGACGATCATGGCGCTGACCACCTGGGTGGTTGCGGCCACGTAGAGCTGCAGGGGTTCGCCATCTTGCGGCGGCGTGAGGATCGGGGCGTGCGTTAGAGACGCCTTCAGCTTGTCGAGCGCATCCTGGGCCTCGGTGGTCCAGGAGAAGCGCTCGTGCTTCTTAAGTAGGCGGTAGAGGGGCAGGCCCTTCTCACCGAGCCGCGAGATGAAGCGGCTCAAGGCGGCGAGGCACCCCAGCACCTTCTGCACCCCTTTGAGGTCCCGGATCGGACCCATTCGTTCGAGGGCTGCGACCTTTTCAGGGTTGGCCTCGATTCCCCGTTGGGAGACAATGTATCCCAGGAGCATGCCTCGCGGCACTCCAAAGACACATTTTTCGGGGTTTAACTTGACCCCATTGGCCCGTAGGCAGTTGAACGCGACGCCAAGGTCGCCAACCAGGTCGTCCGCCTTCTCCGGTCTTTACGACGATGTCGTCCACGTATGCTTCGACCGTCCGCCCGATGTGATCCCCAAAAACGTGTTGCATGCAACGCTGGTATGTTGCACCCACGTTTCGAGGCCAAACGGCATCGTGACGTAGCGAACGTCCCGAATGGTGTGATGAACGAAGTCGCGAGCTGGTCGGACTCCTTCATCTTTATTTGGTGGTACCGGAGTAAGCATCAAGGAAGCATAGCAATTCACACCCGGCCGTTGAATCGACGATTTGATCAATGCGTGGCAAAGGAAAAGGAACTTTAGGACATGCTTTATTAAGACTAGTGTAGTCTATACACATCCGCCACTTCCCATTCTTTTTCTTTACAAGCACGGGGTTTGCTAGCCACGTTGGGTGGAACACCTCCTTGATGAATCCGGCCTCGAGAAGCTTCCGCGGCTCCGCTCCGATTGCCCGCCGCCGCTCCTCGTCAAAGCGGCGCGGCCGTTCTTGCACGGCGCGGGCGTTTGGCGAGGATGTCAAGGGAGTGCTCGGCGACTTCCCCTCGGGATGCCCGGCATATCCGAGGGGCTCCACGCGAAGATGTCGGCGTTGGCGCGGAGGAAGTCGACGAGCACCACTTCCTATTTGGGGTCGAGGGTGGAGCTGACCCTCAACGCCTTGCCCTCGGGGGCTGAAGGGTCGAGGGGGGACCCCCTTCGTACGCTCCGCGGCCTCGAAGGTGCCGGCGTGCTTGGCGGCGGAGTCGAGGTCTTCGTTGACCATCTTCTCCAACGTGTTCACCAGCGCTTCATCCAGCGCCAGTGCCTCTGCGTGCTCCACGCACTCGACGTCGCAGTCGAACGCGTGCTCGATGGATGAGCCGACGGTGATGACGCAGCTTTGGTCCCGGCATCTTCATCTTCAAATAAGTATAATTGGGGACCGCCATGAATTTGGCGTAACAGGGGTCGCCCAAGTATAGCGTGGTAGGCCCCCTTGAACCCCACCACCTCGAAGGTGAGGATCTCCTTGCGGAAGTTCTTCGGGGTGCCAAACCAAGCGGCGAGGTCGATGCGCCCAAGGGGCCGGACCCCGCTTGCCGGGCGCGATGCGCGTGGAACGGCTTCGTGGCGGGCCGCAACTCGGTCCAACCCGATCCCCATGAGGCGCAACGTATGCGCGTAGAGGATGTTGAGGCCGCGCCTCCGTCCATGAGGACCTTCGAGAACCGGGCGTTCCCGATGATGGGGTCGACCACCGGCGGGTGCGGCCGGGTTGGGGACGCGGTTCGGGTGGTCCTCCCGGTTGACGGGGGATGGCGTCCTCCGACCAATTGAGGAAGGACGGAGGCGCCCTCTCGCGGCGAGGACCTCGTGCCGCTCCTTCTTGCGGCGGCGGGTCGACATGTCGACGGTTGGCCCCCCAAAGATGAGGAACACATTTTCAACGGCGGGGGAAGCCGCCTGCGTCGCCATCGCCTCCGTCTTTCTTGGCCTCTCGCCTCCTTCGCGGCGGCACGGCCATAGAATTTCTTGAGCATATCGCCTTGTTCAAGGGTGTGGTTCAACGGGGTCTTGTGGTAAGGACATGGCTTTTTCGGCATGTCGTCGAACACCCCGGGCCTCGAGGGGCCGGTCGAGGGCCCCGTCGAGCCGGGTCAACAGCAAGGGCCTCGGCATTGCCGCCGTCGCGCCCCTGCTCGCGCACCTTGCGGCGCGGCTTCTTTCCCTTCTTGCCCCGCTTGTCGTTGCGGTGGGGCTCCTTGGACTTGCTGCCCTCCGCGGGCGCGTCCTCCGAGCGCTTGCCCTTCTTGCCGTCGAAGATCGCCCCCACGGCCTCTTCTCCGAGGCGAAGGCGGTGGCGATGTCGAACGGCTCGTTGGAGTCCGCGGGTGGGGCTGCGTCCCGGCTCCGCACGAGGTCCCGGCACGTGGTGCCCTCGAGGAAGGCATGCACGATCTCGGACGCGCCACGGCGGGGAGCTCCGTGCGGCGCTTGGAGAAGCGCCGTATGAAGTCCCGCGGCGACTCGCCGGGCCCACGTGTGCGGGAGCGCGAGGTCCCACGAATTTCCGGGGCGCACGTACGTGCCCTGGAAGTTGCCCACAAACGTGCGGACCAGATCGTCCCAGTTGTGGATTTGGCTAGAGGGCAAGTGCTTGAGCCATGTCCGGGCCGCGTCGCCGAGATGCAGGGGCAAGTTGCGGATGATGACCTCGTCGCTGGTGGCCCCGCCCAGCTGACAAGCCAAGCGGTAGTCGTTAAGCCACACGCGGGGGTCCGTCTCCCCGTTGTACTTGACGATGGTCGAGGGTTGGCGAAAGCGCTGGGGGAACGCCGCCGCGCGGATCTCCCGGCTGAACACACGGGTCCCTGGGGGCTCTGGCGTCGGGGAGCGGTCCTCGCCGCTGTCGTAGCGTCCACCCCGTCGAGGGTGGTAGCCCCCTGCTGCTCGTGCGTCCGCCCTGCTCGTGCGCCTGGCGTTGATGACGTTGCGGGCGTCGCCGTCCAGCGCCCTGCGTGCGTCAAGGAGCCGTTCCTTGGCCGGCGTGCGTCCTTGGTCGGCGGGTCGCCCGCCGGTCCCCCTGCGTGCACCGAGGGTTCGCCTCCGGTGCGGCTTCGTCGTCCCGCGCATCCCCCCGGTTGGCGGATGCGCGAGGCCGAGCTCTCGGCCTGGCGGGACGGCCGCTTGCTCGATGAGAGTTTGCACCTCGCGGTGCGGTCTCGAGCCTCGGGGGTCGAGGGTGCCGGCATGGCCCGCGGCGGCGTTGCGGCGGCGATGAGTTTTTGGCTCGCCCGCGGGGCGCGTCCGCGTTGTCGATGTTGGGGACGGTGTTGATGCGGCCGCGGACACCGTCGGCCCGGCTCGGTGCGCGTTCGCCACGCGCGGAGGCTTCCCCGCCATTGAGGCGCGGAGCGCCGCACCGTCCGTATTCCTCCGCCGGCTTGGCCTCGAGCTCGCGGGCTTGGGCCGGCCGCGCGTCGGCGTCGGCCCCCGCGAGACCACTTGGCCCCGCGGCCGGGCGCGTGGCGACCCCCCGGGGCGGGCGTGACTTCCCCGTCTCGGCGCCCACCGCGCCGGCGGCATTGGGCCGGGTCGTTGGTAATGACGCGCATAGCACTCCCGCGTGGGGTCGTAACTCCTGGTGCTTTGGAGTCATCGGAGCAGCCGAACCGGTAGTCCGCGAGCGTCGAGAAAACGCCGAACATGGCGGGTCCGCACGCGGGAGAAGTCCCACCCCGCGTGCCGTGGCGGTTGGCGGGTGGCAACGCGTCGATGGAGCCCGGGGACGACTCGCCCCTGCTCGAGGCGCGGGGTCCCCGGCGACGAAGACGTGGCGGCCGGGCGGAACCCTCGCGCATCGTGGTGTTGACGTTGTTGTTGTAGGCCGAAGTGGCGCCACACAACCCAATGGGAATGCGTGGGCGGGGAGACCGCGCGCGCGTCCCGCCGGGGCGGCGGCGGTCGTCGTGATGGTGGGCGCGTCGTGCCGAGAGGCGGCGCGCTCGGCTTGCCGCCGCTCGGACCGCGCCGGCGCGAATGCGTCGCGAGCGACGACGGCGTCGTGGCGTCGACGGGCCGCGGCATCCGTGCCCGCGCGGCGCCGCGCCGTGGTGGTGCGTGCGGCGGGGGCCGGAGCGGCCCGGCTGGCGCCGCGCGCGGAGTTCCTCACGGTTGGTGAGGCGCATGAGATAGCCGTTCCCCGTGGCCTGAAAGTTCAGGTCCCCGAAGCGAATTTCGAACCCGGCCGGGAGGGGGTGCGAGCTACCCATGCGGTGGCGTGTACCACGGTACTCGGTGCGGATCACCATGGAGGCGGTTGACGGAACGACCTTAGGCGCTCGGATTGCCCCCACTGTGGGCGCCAGCGTCGGTGCGGAATATGGTCCCGACACTAACCGGTAGTAAGCGCCGCGGTCTATCCCTCAATGGTCGATGCTAAGTGTTGACGGTGAAAATCCGTCAACCTAGCCATGAGTTTACCTTCGGTGTTGGCATGAGTTTTATACCTTATCCATTGGTACTAACCCCCGTGGTATAACAAGTTCACGTGTGCATGTCGGTTTTGGAGTTTAATGTTTATGCGGGGGTTTTAGTGTTGAATGCAAGACTTTCGGGATAAGTTCATCAAGCACCTCATGACAAGACCTTGAAGTCTGAACAAGTCATGCAATGAAGCAAAATTAACTCCAAGAAGCGGGGGACTTGATCCGAGAAGACGACAAACTCCGGGGACACGACCGGAAAAGTGCTTCGAATCTTGCAAGACAAGGAGTTGAGTCCAATTCGGAGAGAAACCGACGACATGGACCTACATGCGAAGGGGGAAGCATCCGGGAAGCAAGGGAACCGACCTCGGGCAAAGGAGCCCACGGGGCCGGGCCTAAATGGGCCCGGGCCGGCCGGCCCGGTCGGTCGGCCCGGGCCCATTTTGGGCCCAAATCCGTCGTCCTTTGCCCTAGCCGCCAATCGGGCTATTTATAGTCCCCCGACCGAGAGCCACGCGAGAGAAGAATTCGTCTTCGGCCGCCGAGAAGCGAGAGAAGAGAGGGACACCATCTAGGAGAGGAGAGGGTCGAGTTAGTTGACTAGGGTTTCCCTAGCCGAGCGTGGGAACCTTGCACGGAAGACCACGTCGGAGTTCCGGAGCTAGAAGCAAGATCAAGGAAGGATCCCGGTGGTGATCTTGTGTATGTATCATTGTCATAGTTGAATTATCAAGTTGAATCTTTTCTTAGCGATCAAGTGTTTCCTTGAAGATTTCGTTTTTCGATCGGCTTTGCTTATTCCAATTCTATTCGCGCGATAGATTACATAGGGTGTTCTTGTAGCTGCGGTGTCTAGAGGTACACGCCGGATCTTTCGAAAGAATCTCGACTTGTCTTTTGACTCGCCCTAAGCTCCCCGCATGAATAGGGATACGTTGTGACGAACGGGGGTCTCGAAAGGCGGATGTTTTCGGATTTGGACGGGAAACCACGATTTAAAGAGGCTTTTATTAAGATTCGATTTGCTACTTCTTCTCTTGCTTGGAACTTCAACAAAAGGCTTACCCCGATCCCTCTAGATCGGTTTATCTACCCAATCTTACTTTGTTTTCTCCGGTTTTTAGTAGATTAGATTCGTTTTGTGTCTTTTACTTAGATGCATTAGGTCTTTTATCGAATATTGAAGTTACTTGGCTTTAATAGATTAAGTCTTGCGTCACACATTTGTTCCACGAATTCGATACCTTGGGTTCACCACTCGAGGGAAGAAGGGTCCCTTGACTACGACGGGAGACTTGTACGCTTGCGAGTCACGAACGAACTTTGATACAATTATTAACCGTCAACAAGCCCCTTTTTACGGAGCCGTTGCCGGGGAGCAAGTGATCAAGATTTGATTTTTTATTGCTTTTTTTTGTAATTTTCAGTACTGATTTTGTTTTATTTTTGCATCTATTAAATTTGATCATCCTCAAAATACATCTAATCTAGTTTGTCTAACTCTAGTCTTTATAGATTTGTTTTGTTTTCTAGTTTTTCTCGCATACTTTGTTTATTGCTAACCCTAACGGGAGATGGACGGCTACCTCTCCAACAAACCCAATAATTTTGTGGATGATCCGGGAAAAACTTTACGAGGCTAAGGAGACGCGAAGCACATCAAGCTAAAAAGCTGGATTTTGTAGATTCGGAGTCGGAAGACAAAGGATCGCGAGGAATCTCCGGAGAATTCACCACCTCAAAGTCCGCGGGAGAACCGACTTCCACCAATGGGTGACCAACCATCGGAAGAACGCAAGATTGGGGAGCTATGCACCCCGGACATCATTGACCTACCAATCTTGAACCTCGAGGAATCGGAAGACCGTTCGAGATCAAGACCTCAACAATCCGCATGGTGCAACATTCACCCTTCACCGGCAAAGAGGACCCGAACCTTCACCTCCAAGCATTCATTCAACTATGTCAGACTTTCAACATGGATGGGGTGACTCAAGATCAAATGAGGGCAAGGCTTTTTCCGTTTTCACTACTCGGGAAGGCTTTGCAATGGTTCCACTCTCAACGGCGGAGACGGTGCAAAATTGGAACACGTTGATGAAGGCTTTCATGAAGGAATACTACTCACGGGTAAAACTCAAAGCTTGCGTAATAAGATTGCCACCTTTGTTCAATATCCTACGAAACTATCTCGGAGGCATTCGAGCGCTTCAACGAGTACACCGGGCGGTTCCACATCACAAGTTCCCGAAAGAAGACCTCGTGCAAAAGTTCTATCAAGGACTCACCATGGCGTCAAGGACGATCATCGATGCATCGGCGGGAGGATCTATCATCGAGCTTACACCGACGGAAGCTTTCACGCTATTCAAGAAGGTCGCGGATAATGACACGTGGGCGTCATCCGGCGCCTACACCGGCTCAACCCATGGGGAACGTCAAAGGAGTCTTGCAAGTGGAGAAGGAAGACATACTTGAAGGCAAGATCGACTCGCTCATGAGGAGGTTGGAGAAGATGGAGATAGAAAAGAAAGAGGCTCAAGACTTGAAGGCCGCCGAAGCAAGGTCCACATGCGAAGAATGTGGAGAGTATGGCCATGTCCGCAAAGATTGTCGGAGGAAGCCAAAGTGCTCGACTACATGAGGAAGGGAGAATTGCCGAACTTCCGCTACGGGCAAGGTAGGCCTCAATTTAATGCAAGCTCATCTATTCCTAACGCGGTTCCACTTCGGATACAATTGAAGGAGTTCATGGATGAGCAAGCTAAGATCAACAAGGACACCGTCACCAAGTTCAAGACCATAGACAAGGTGTTGGAGAACATCGATAGCAAAGTGACGGAGGTCGGAAGTTCCAATCATCAAGTGCTCAACATGATGAAGATGCTCGAGACGCAAGTTGGACAACTTGCGGGGGCGCCTCACTAATGATGAAGGGAAGCTTCGGGACAACCCAAATGTCCCGAATCGGCGAAGGCCATTCAAACACGTTCGGGGAAGGAGACCGAAGATCCGGAACGTTCCGCGGGAGCAAGGAAGCTTAAACCGTCCACCGAGGGTGGAAGGAGCTGCTAAAGAGAAGGTTATGGGGATCGTCACCGAGGAACCCGAATTCGAGATGCTTGGGAGGATGACACGAGGATACCGCAACTCAAGCCACGCTACTTCCGAGGTAAACTTGACAACCACTTTGAGAAGTTTGTGGAAGTTGTGCGTAGACTTAGCATCAACATGCCATTACTAGATGCCCTACAAGTACCTACATATTCTCGTTACTTTAAAGACATACTTGCAAATAAATATGAGATAGCAACACTCGGGGTAGATCATGTTAAAATGTCCGAGGAGTGTAGTGCGGCTATTGCTTATGGGCTAGAGAAGCAAAAAAGACCCCGGGTGCCCTACAATTCCATGTTCGGTTGGTTCTTTCAACTTCGAGAAGGCGTTATGCGACCTTGGAGCTAGTGTGAGTGTCATGCCGAGGGATGTGTTCGAGAAGCTACGCCTACCGATGGAGCCTACGGGAATATGTTTGGAGTTGGGAGACAACTCCATTCGCTATCCCTTGGGCATTGCTGAAGATGTACCCGTGAAGATTGGACACCACTTCATCCCCATCGACTTCGTTGTGCTCGAGATGGGAGAGAGGGAGAAGCCGCCGCTCATCCTAGGGAGGCCGTTCCTCAAGACCGTGGGAGCAACTATTGACGTTGGCAAGGGGGAGATCATGTTCGATATCAACGGAGAAAGGAGTTCCTTCAAGTTCCGTCCAAGGATTGAGGCATGCAACATGATTGGAGTGAAGGGAGAACCAAAACAAATGGAGGGGCTGAAAAAGAAGAAGGAGCCGAAAAAAATGAACGTAACGAAAATCAAAGAAGGTGTTGCATCCGTCAAGACAAAGGAAGAGAAGCCGCCTGTGAAGACCAAAAAATGACTAAGCCAACTAAGCCGGAAGTCAAGCCCGCGCCCAAGATGGTGCGGAAGTGGGTACCCAAGATTGCAACGCCCGCAAAGAGCGTTGATCCGGAGTAATCAAGTGAAGAAGTCTAGCTATAGACTATAAACGAAGCGCTAGGCGGGAGGCAACCCGTTTCGTCAAGTCGAGTCAAGAATAAGCTACCGGGAGGACAACCCGATTCCAGGTTTTTCGAGTATTTTTAATAATTTAGTTTTTGAGTTTTATTACGCAAAGACTTTAGACTTAGAAGTGGTTGAACAATATTAGAGACATAATTCTTGATTGAATGTTTGCTTTATCATAAACCCTTTGCATGAACCCTCCTATGTGCTTGTTTGATTCTTTTCTTTTCGAGAAACCCCCCAACCAAATAATTTCAGAACCTTAGCTCAACCTTTCACCCTCATTATGGTACTGAGGTTGACTTATTTTTCATGCTAAAACCACATGAGTAGAACCACGATTTATATTCAAGTGTTATAAAAATTCAGCACGTGGTCGGACTCGCGTGAGCCTAGAAATCAAAGCTTTTGGTTGGTCTTAAAAATCTTTATCCTTGGTTTCTCTAGGATTAGAATTTTTCTAAGCCTATTCTAATTTTGTTTTATTCAAAATCTTTCTTATTTAGCCAAAATTAGAACCTAAACCTATGCCCCCATGATCAAGCGGGAAAATGTCGCTCTCAACCGATGAAAGCAAACTTTACCGGTGAGACCAAAATCGACGTAGTCGAAAAATATTTTCGACTTACATTTGTTTTTAATGGTTTAAAAACTTCTCTAAAATTATGCTTGAGCTCTTGCATGGCTCTGAAAAATATTTTAAATTTCGAATTAGAGGAGTGCTTAACCTTAAACACACCTAAATGGAGGCAACTAGTTTGAATTAATCATGCATGCACCATTGGATTCCCTTTTATCAACTTTCACCAATTCCACATGCAAAGGACAAGCATGGTGGGCAGCAAGCATCAACTTTGCAGGATTTTCATGGTGGCATGTGAAGCAAGTGGAGCTAGGGAGCATGGACATGACCCAAAGCATGGAGCATCAAGTGGGAGGACCAATAATTCAAGAAAAGGAGTGGACGAGAGCGTTTGGGCGGTGCAACCCGTGGAGCACGCGGGCGGGGAAAGTTGCGGAGAGGCGAAATGATCGTGCCGGGAGAAAGACGCGCCGAGGAGGAGCCGGAGCAGCCCGGGCCAGCCGGCCCGGGCCGGCCGGCCCGCCCTATATAAGGAGCCCCCCGGCGCCCGTTTTCCGCGAGCAAGCTTCCCTCTCCTTCCCTTGTTTGTGTGTTCAAGTTTGTGTGCTCGGAACCTCCGTAGACTTAGCCAACCATCCCAAGCTTGATAGCTCAAGAAAAATCCACATCCTTAATCCACTCAAAGTCCACATCCGAAGCAAAGAGTTTAAGTGCCTAGTTTACCGGTTGCAACCCGGAATTTTAGTTGAAGAAAGAGTGCAAGCAACCATGTGGAAGAAGACCACAAGTCTCTTCTCCAAGAAGAAGAGTTCGTCGTCATCCAAGCCGTCATCAACCACGTCTTCGAGGAGGCACTCGGTTTCCGAGTCTCCCGGAGCATGGAGACGGACACGGCACCACCAAGGAGGAACGACGCTCTCCTCCTTGGTGGTATGAGAGCTGCGAGAAGCACTTCCATGAGGTTCACCGAACCTCGTGGGCACACGGAGGAGCAGCCCGCGCCACCACGACGATCGACTCGCTCAACCGCACCACCTCCTTACACCCCGACACAATCTTCGTACGGCTTCATCATCTTGTCGGCGGAGGAGGAGGAGAGGCTCGCCAATCTTGAGAAGAGGCTTGTGCCAAACGTCGAGTTCGACGACCAAGCACTCTACACCTTGGGTTTTTGCACCGACATATACTATATGTTGGGGCACCTCGGATGGGTGCGGTTCTCCAACGGAATATCGGTGGACACCCATTTGGGTTACGCCTTGGAAATTTTGATGACTATTGCACCCATCGTTGATGATGATGGGGTGCAAAGCTTGTCATTCGGTTGGAGGGAATCGAGCAAGTGGTTCCCTACGAGCACGTTAGGGAGCTGCTTGGATTCCACAAGGGAGCTCGGAGAAAGTTGACGTGCCACCGGCACGTTGGCGGGATTTTGGAACATGATCTCGGAGAAGCCCATCAACAACGCAATTGCATCCGCAACCTCATTATCCGGATATTTCACTCTTGGATGTGCAAGAGGGTATTGGGGAGGATGAAGGAAACAAAGGTGACCGACACGGAGTTGAATTGGCTATACTCGGCTTTGATTGCCAGGCAGCCAATTGACCCCTCTTACCTCATGATCAATCGTTGGTGTTGTGAAGCAACATCGGGGGCGGGTAATATTGGTTCGGGGTGTTACCTCTCCATGTTGGCCTTTTTCTTGCGACCAGGGGATCGCAAGAAACCCTGCTCACCTTTTGCGTGGTACCTCTCTCGGTTTTGAGTACTTGCGGCGAGGCAAGTACATTAGTGGAGATGAGAGAGGAGGTTATCGATTGGCCATAGTGAACCTACCCCTTCCGAATGAGAGGCTTAGGCTTTTCACCGAAGGAAGGGAAGATTGGTTGGAAGAGGGACTACTTGTCCCGCAAGGAAGAACAAAAGAGGAAGAATCGTAGAGGAGGGAACATCCTCCGCACAAGCGAGTGGAGCACAACCCAATGTGCAACCATTCGGCGGAGTTCCTCCTCCGCCAAGTTATTACGGAGGGTCACAACAACAAGCATGGGGGGTGGTGCACCGGTACCCCCGCAAAATTATGTTGTGCCCAACGCTAACTTCGCGGAGTCCTACGCTCATCATCCCCAACCACAACAAAGCATGGCCATTATTGGAGGGTATGCTGCAAGAAATGCTCAAAACATCGCAGCCATCCAATCTAACGCAGCTCAACTCGGTGAAGGCAACGCAAATATTGCCTTTGAACTTGGACGCCTTCACCTTGTGGAGCCAAATCAATTCGACGGAGGAAGCGTTCAACCATATTATGAGCAAGGGTATTATTATCAAGACTATCAACATCAACCACCGGCGGAGGACTAGAAGATTTAGGAACTTTAGTTTTCTTTTCTTTTCTTTTTCTCTCGTAATTTTCAGCTTTTGCTTATGTGTGTTTGCGTAGTATTTTCTGTCTTTTATTTAAATTTCAGCAAGCATGTTTGTTTATTTTCAGTATGTATTTCAACTTGATGTCACCATTAATAAAGACATCACCTTGATTTTATCATTGGAAAAGTTACAAAATTCGTGCCATGATGATATGTGATTAAAATTGCAGCTTTGTTCATCTTTGTAATTGATTTATGCATGTTTAAGCTAGTGCTCTCTTAAAAAATACAGATCTGAATTTATTTAAATGCTAGCTTAATTTTCAGTAGAGGTTATGATTAAAATAAAGACCCATAGTGTTTTATGTGCTCTCAAGTTATGAATAGATTAAAGATGTCTTTTATGCTCAAAAATATTGCTAACCTTGTCACAAATATCACTTGTGTGTTGCTCAACCTATCCAAAGCCTTATATATATTTGAGTGCATAAACCTTAGTGTACAAGATTTATTTTTGAGTGAGTTATTGCAGGCCATGATTTCTGCGGCCCGAGACTAAAAATTTGGTCATTCCATTTTTGCGTATCTATCTTTTTGCTAGCCTCTTATCCGTGCATTGTGTATCCCCGCATCGGAGATCTCACAAACCTCGCCGGATATCCACCCTTAAACCAAATATCATCTTTTGTGATTACCTCCTTGACCACAACCTATCGTTGAGAATGGATCATCAATTCAAGGAAGATCGCAAGACGGTGCCAACGTTGAAGATTTCAAGTATCTCTCCAAGGAAAAATATTCCGGTACCTGCCTTATTTTTCGCCTCTTTGCTCGAGGACGAGCAACGTCTAAGCATGGGGGAGGAGGTAGGTACGGTGCAGTTTTAGAGTTCAAAGGGGAATATTTTTTTAAAAAAAAGATGATGAAAGAAAAAAAATCCAGTGATACTCATGACTTTCAAGGTATAAAAAAATCAAAACTTCGTTGTGTAAGTCATGGGCTGAATATATGACGAGGAAAAAAATGAATGAATGAAAGAAAGAAAAGAATGAGAAATATGAGAAATAAAAAAATGTGCGTAAAGTAAATTCCCTAGCTCTCTAAAAGTGCATTCAAGGCTTCAAGTTAAAAGGTTCCATTCTCATTTTCCAACCATGTGCAATCCGATAACGAGGACTTCCTTTGTGCCTCGGGATCACTCTTGCCATTTGCACATGTCCACTCATCTAAAAGTGTGTGTATTTTTCTCTTTCCCCTCCTTGATTTAACATTATTTTCCAATGACCTTTTTGACGAGTCTCGGTAAGACCATGAGAAGCTTGTCTTGTTTTGACAACACCTCATTTATAAAATCTTGTTAGGACTAAACTTTCCCAAAGCTCCATATAAAGCCTATCACATATATATGAGAGGGAAAGGAGTAGAATATATAGGCTTGAGAGACAAGTGAGATGAGAGTTCATGAGCATTACACGAGAAGATTTAAATTTGTGAATTTGGTTTAGCTTTTCTCTATCTCGTTCTTTATTTCAAAAAATTCGAGATCTATTTAAAACTTTATGAGCATGTTAATACTTGTGGGATTAGCTTAATGAGAATCTACCCTCCGTAGAGATGAAGGCTAGCACATTATGGAACTTCAATGAATTAAAATTTTGAGAGCATTATGTTTTCGCATGTGTAATCAAGTGCAAAGTTTAAACATTGTTTAGCAATGATGATATCCATCGAAGGCTTACTCGAGGACGAGCAAGGTTTAAGCATGGGGGAGATGTTGACGGTGAAAATCCGTCAACCTAGCCATGAGTTTACCTTCGGTGTTGGCATGAGTTTTATACCTTATCCATTGGTACTAACCCCAGTGGTATAACAAGTTCACGTGTGCATGTCGGTTTTGGAGTTTAATGTTTATGCAGGGTTTTAGTGTTGAATGCAAGACTTTCGGGATAAGTTCATCAAGCACCTCATGACAAGACCTTGAAGTCCGAACAAGTCATGCAATGAAGCAAAATTAACTCCAAGAAGCCGGGGGACTTGATCCGAGAAGACGACAAACTCCGGGGGACACGACCGGAAAAGTCTTGAATCTTGCAAGACAAGGAGTTGAGTCCAATTCGGAGAGAAACCGACGACATGGACCTACATGCGAAGGGGGAAGCATCCGGGAAGCAAGGGAACCGACCTCGGGCAAAGGAGCCCACGGGCCGGGCCTAAATGGGCCCGGGCGGCCGGCCCGGTCCGGTCGGCCCGAGGCCCATTTTGGGCCCAAATCCGTCGTCCTTTGCCCTAGCCGCCAATCGGGCTATTTATAGTCCCCCGACCGAGAGCCACGCGAGAGAAGAATTCGTCTTCGGCCGCCGAGAAGCGAGAGAAGAGAGGGACACCATCTAGGAGAGGAGAGGGTCGAGTTAGTTGACTAGGGTTTCCCTAGCCGACGTGGGAACCTTGCACGGAAGACCACGTCGGAGTTCCGGAGCTAGAAGCAAGATCAAGGAAGGATCCCGGTGGTGATCTTGTGTATGTATCATTGTCATAGTTGAATTATCAAGTTGAATCTTTTCTTAGCGATCAAGTGTTTCCTCGAAGATTTCGTTTTTCGATCGGCTTTGCTTATTCCAATTCTATTCGCGCGATAGATTACATAGGGTGTTCTTGTAGCCGCGGTGGCTAGAGGTACACGCCGGATCTTCCGAAAGAATCTCGACTTGTCTTTTGACTCGCCCTAAGCTCCCCGCATGAATAGGGATACGTTGTGACGAACGGGGGTCTCGAAAGGCGGATGTTTTCGGATTTGGACGGGAAACCACGATTTAAAGAGGCTTTTATTAAGATTCGATTTGCTACTTCTTCTCTTGCTTGGAACTTCAACAAAAGGCTTACCCCGATCCCTCTAGATCGGTTTATCTACCCAATCTTACTTTGTTTTCTCCGGTTTTTAGTAGATTAGATTCGTTTTGTGTCTTTTACTTAGATGCATTAGGTCTTTTATCGAATATTGAAGTTACTTGGCTTTAATAGATTAAGTCTTGCGTCACACATTTGTTCCACGGATTCGATACCTTGGGTTCACCACTCGAGGGAAGAAGGGTCCCTTGACTACGACGGGAGACTTGTACGCTTGCGAGTCACGAACGAACTTTGATACAATTATTAACCGTCAACACTAAGTAACAAGTGACACAGAGTTTTTATCCCGGTTCCCGCCGAGGGGGCCGTACGTCCAGCAGCGTGGCGTGCTCGAGGCACTATATTACTTAGCACCGGGAGTGCCGTAGTGGGGCTGCTACAAGCAAGGCGGGAGAGGAAGCCCGGCTTCCAAGTCCCCGGAAGAGTGGTCGAAGATATTGTGGGAGAATTGGAGAATGAGTACGTGGTGTGCGGTGTGTTCTGTCGACCCGTCTCGTATGCTCCCGGGTCTATCCTCCCGCGGGTGGGGGTTCGCCCCCCCCTTTTATAGATCAAGGGGGAGGCGGATTACATGCGCGCCGCGCTATCTAGCTATGTGGGGAAACACGACGTGCTATGCTGTAGAGTGGGCGGCCGTCGGACGATCCTTGCAGCGATCCGGCCATGATGGCCTACCTTGTACCCGAACAGTGGCGGTTCGAGGGTAGAAGGGTGGCGGATGGTGGCGATGTCCTCTGATAGGCTCGAGGGAGGTGCCGACGTTGGTGCAGCGGGGCACGGGAGTAGGTAAAACGGCGCCCCTTCCCGACGCGCTTCACGGTGGCGGGGTTGTTGCTACGGCGCCCGGCGTGCGCCCGCACGTGCGGGGACGGCGGCCATCTTTGTTACGGTGGCGGGGATGGTGTTCCACCGGCCTGGCGCCTCCACCTAACCCCCGTAGGGTCACAAGAAAGTGAATCGAGGGTGCAACCGGCCCCCCTTCGAGGGCTCGGCGCGTTAGCCGTGCGGGGCGGGCGCGCGGCGTCACGGGACCGACACCGGCCGCGGCGCACGTCCCTCCCCACGGTGATGGGGATGGGCTCCTCCCCTGGGGAGTTGGTGCGGCGGCACCGGGCGCGAGCCCCGGGCGCATGATGGCTCCGTCCCGCCGGTGTCGGGCGTTAAATGCCCGTGTACGGGGGCCGGCGCACGCGTGAGGGGCGCCCTCGAGCGTGGCGGGCCCCGGTCGAGGGCGGGACGTACCCTCGAGCGAGGCGGAACCCGCTCGAGAGGGAGCGAGCCCTCGAGCGAGGCGGAGCCCGCTCGAGGGAAGTGCTTGCCCCTCGAACGGGCGGAGCCCGCCCAAGGGGGCGCGCATCCTCGAGCGAGGCGGAGCACGCTCGAGGGGATCTCTAAGAGGGCCGCCTTGATGGGCCGTCGGGGTCCCTGCGGCGTGGGCCGTTTCTCGCATGGTTAGGCACCTGCATGGTTAGGCTAAGCGTGTTTTGCTTCGTTGCAGGTTTTAAGTGGGGTTTTCCCGGTTGTTAAAGGGGACCCCTAGGGCTGTCCCCGATACTATGGTCACTGCTGGCGTTTTCATGATAGCAAGGTGCTCCCCTTTATTTGAATACTCACCTACGGCTTTGATTGTTATTACTTTTGCAGGAGCTATGACGTCATTCCTTGCGGCAACCACTGGAATATTACAGAACGATCTAAAGAGGGTCATAGCTTATTCAACTTGCAGTCAATTAGGCTATATGATCTTTGCTTGCGGCATCTCTAACTATTCGGTTAGCGTCTTTCACTTAATGAATCACGCGTTTTTCAAAGCATTACTCTTCCTGAGTGCGGGTTCGGTGATTCATGCCATGTCGGATGAGCAAGATATGCGGAAGATGGGGGGGCTTGCCTCCTCCTTTCCTTTGACCTATGCCATGATGCTCATGGGCAGCTTATCTCTTATTGGATTTCCTTTTCTAACTGGATTTTATTCCAAAGATGTGATCTTAGAGCTCGCTTACACAAAGTGTACCATCGGTGGGAACTTTGCTTTTCGGTTGGGAAGTGTCTCCGTCCTTTTCACTTCTTATTACTCCTTTCGTTTACTATTTCTAACATTTCTAGTACCAACTAATTCATTCGGGCGAGACAGATTACGATGTCATGATGCGCCCATTCCTATGGCCATTCCTTTAATACTTTTGGCTCTCGGGAGTCTCTTTGTAGGATACTTGGCCAAAGTGTGACCTGTTAGCCCATAAGTCGATCGTGACGAAGCGGCTGTTGCTCACCCGATACGATCGTACGAGGTCACAATTTACCCAACACGATCATCCGGGGTGAACAAGAATTGGGGATCGGATGCGGGCGAAATTCCCGCCAATGGCTGAGATGTTCAGTCGACTCCCTCCCCCTTTGTGGGGGTCTGGACCCCTACGAGTGAGCAGAAAAGGGAGGAGGAAAGAGGCCCTGGTGAACCGTCATAATAAGTGAACAAGTGTAAGCTTTGCTGCCCGACAGTATGGAGTACTGACCACACCGAGGGACAGGCCCTGAAGCGAAGGACAGGAACGAGCGGAATCAATGTGTTCCAATTTCTGGCCTTGCACCGACCATCCAACGGACCATGGACTAAACGGCCACTGCCTGAAAGGACTATGCTATGTCCAGGGGACCGCCGCCCTCCACAAGGTACATCTTGCGCCTATGGGCCGCTATAACTATCCAAGAAGACACTCGAAAAAGGATGGATAAACAAACCTACCCGGTGGACTGCCGAGCTACAAGTCCTACGACACAGGAGCGGGATTCTCTAAAAAGCCAAGGTCGTGGGTGGCCAAGAGGGCCCACTTGGAGACTTGGGATCTCAGCAGGAAATGTGAAGGTTGCTTAAAGCCGCCGATAGGCGAAAGAGAATCAAAAGTTTCGTTCGATCCGAGTAGGCTCAACATAGGGAATACCCTAACCCTGGGAACCGGGGCATATAAATCCGCTTATGGCATTCACCCAAGCATACAGAGACGGATGGAATGAAAGAAAGAAAAAGTAGCTCCGCAGCTCACCCAGAAGAAGAAAGACCCGCCGCTAACCTAACGATTTGGAAATCCCCGGTGGGCCGGGCCCTGAAAGACAAGTGTGTGTGGAATGCCTATTGGCATCCTCGTCTTTACTTTAAGACACAACTCTTCTCCTTAAGGATAGTCCTTTTGGCCTGATGGCTATTCAAGAAAAGTACTCCGTTTTAGTCCTTTCTATTTAAGGGGCTAGACCTGTTGTTAATTGCTGTGTATCAAGCCGAGCCGGTACCTTACGTGGAGGCAGCTTTAGAAAAAGCCTCCAGGGGGTCCCGGCCCATACCCACCAAGTTTCACTGATCGCCCTAGCGAACTAAGTCCTTCCGTAGTAGGCCTAGTTTCACCTTCAAGAGAGTAACTAGCAAGATCCACCAAAAAGACGGAACTACGGGTGAGAGAAGGAACTATGATAAAGCTTTAGTGGAGTTTCCTGGAATCCCTTCCTAAGAACAGAAAAGAGAGATACGAAGGAGTAATGACGAAAGGTTGATTGTTCGTATGTTCAGTGATGGCGAGCCTTCAACCAATAAGAAATACCTGAAAGAAGATGCGTAGGCCTTCGGTGCAATGAATATCGTAGATAGAGTGATGGAAGAAGTTCGATCTCATATAGCTAGCTGGAGTCTTTCCTTTCAAAGTGAAACGATTTTCCTTTTACGTTGAGATATTTGAATTGGATTTTCTTTCACCACTACTATCGTAATGCACGTAAAACACCGACGTTTCCGCTCGCTTTCAACCACCGCCACTTTACCCGAGCACCGTGACGCGGTCGGTCAAGTATTGATTTTTTGCTAGTCAAGGACTTATGAGAACTGAAAAGAAAAAAACTAGGCAAAGGAATTCTCAAAGTTCATTGAGTTAAGGGAGGACCATTCGTGGGGGGTTCGTGGAAGAGTTGGGTTCGATTCCCTTTATACGCGATGTGGCGAAAAAGACCGATTCAACAAAATATGCCCGCACTCATTCCTATCCGACCCACCTCGTTCCTAACTCCATCACCGTAGTGTCAACTTTCATTCATTTTTGTGAGGCGTATCCGGGGATACCGCCTCACTTCGCATTGTGGAGGCATTTCTTCTATGTCAAAAAGAAGCGGCAAAAGGTCGGGGCTAGTGGGGGCTGTGATGTTCAATTTGAGGTCAGGCCTTAAGGCGGAATGGATAGACACCGACCTTCCCGACAACAACCGCCGGGTGGAGATCGAAGTGGTTCTACATTGCGGACCAAATTCCAGGTCTTCCGCGGTGAACTGGCCATAAGCCAGTGAAAATTAGCGAGTGGGATCTAGGACTCTCCACCCGCGAACTCGAGGACCCGAAGGAGGTCCCGGAGCTAGTCGGCCGACATGAAGAACCGAGGAGTGACGGGGAGCGGCGGTGGTGAGGTCGTTTTGCCGGCGGATGATCCGGCCGATCAAAAATCGGGTCCACCCGGCGTATGAGTACTCGTGGGCACTCGGATCCCACACGTGAGGTGAATAGCAAGGTCTCCAAGGAGGAGATGGCAGCTAGAGTGTCCCAAATATATTCGGGAAGGTCAAGGTGACAAAGTGCCCGAGGGCACACTTGTTGAAGAGACCGGCCGATCCGATAAGATCCCGAGATCCGTCTTTAGGTCGTTGTGCTTTACTTTCTTGATTCAGTTAGGTCATATAGCATTTATGTCATCTGTTTCACAGATGCGCGAGCTCCAGATGTGGTGCCCGACGCCTCTCCCTAAGGGGAGATACAGCGGAGGAAGCTAAGGTCGGACAAGTACAAGCCTCCAGCAGGTCGTCTGTTGGAGAATTATGAGTCTGACTCATCGATGGAGGCCGACGAGGACACTGACATGGAGCCTGGGGCGGATCCAGTCGTTGGCGCCGCAAAATCCCGACGCAGGACCAGATCGACGGTGGCGAAGAAGTCTGCTTCGGTCGTTGCCACTGCAATCTCTGCGGTGAAAGCCGCCGAGCAGAAGAAAAAGAGGAAGAGGAGGGTTGCATCCCCTCTGGCCATCGCTCCTCCAATGATTCCGACGCCTCGCTCGCAGGAGGTCGGGTCGGAGGATGAGGAGGAGGAGGAGGTGGAGAAGGAGAAGGAGAAGGAGAAGGAGAAGGAGAAGGAGAAGGATGAGGCCGTCGAAGAGTTGCCGGTCCCCGAAGACCGGACGGGCGGGGAGGCCGGGGAGAGTCCCGTCGCCAAGAGGCGGCCGAGAGCCGGGTGCGAAGACGTCGAAGGAAGCCTCTCGACGTGGTTTAGAGGCACGGCGCAGGTCTGCCGCGGCGTGGGTGAAGATACCGCGGCTATTAAGCCTCGGGTGTTTTGGTTGAAGACTCGGCTTCGCCGTGCCGAGGTATGGACTTAAGAGCGGATGCTATCTTTATGCTTTTTATCCGAACTCAATGCGGTATTTTTCTCGTGCGGTGCCGGCGGCAAGACCACAAGGGGTGCCGGTTACCCCATCATCTCCCTCCCACACGAGGTCGCTTGAGCCACACGTCGCGGGGGGAGGCGCTTGTAGATGATGCTCGTACCGCTACCCCGACGCGAGGGATGGCGAGAGGGATTGACGACTTCGCCACCCATGACCGGCACGAGGGTGGGTTCTTCCTTACACACCGCCGAGGGTGTTGAGACCTCAGTTGGGGAGGTCGGGGCGATGACCTCTCCAACAGTCGTAGACGTTGACCCTATCAGGGCTGTTCCTGATGGGGCGAAGGACGTGGCCGAGGACCGGCCTCGGAGTCGACTCGGCGTCGGGAGGACCGAAGCGTCGGCGCACAGGTACCTCCATCTTCAACTTCGAGCCTGAGGTTGCCACATCGATCAATTAATTGGGATCACACCCCTTGGCAGGATGATTGGTTCGAGGACAATGAGGACATGCGGGCTTTGCAGACCAGCATCGTCACCATCAACCACACACTCATTGTGAGTTGCCTGTGATGTATTATCACTGCTTGATTATTTTGCTTTTGAAGCATCGCTGACAACCTTGTGATTTTGTAATAGTCGTTAGCAGAGAGGGCCAAGGGCCGGGCCGACCAGCTGCGGCATGCCGAGGAGAAGGAACAACGTATTACCAACCTTGAGCGAGAGCTCAGGGAGGTTCGTGGAGGCGGCGCCCGCCGACAAGAAGAGTCTCGAGGACGAGCTTGCCGAGGAAAGGCGCAAGGTCGTGGAGGACACCGCGCGTTTAACACTGTGGCTACTGGTGAGTTTTAGTCTTTGTCCCTTTTTGAACAGAAGGTCATTAGCTGTCACCTAAGTGTTGTGTGTGCAGATTTCCGTAACCGCGAAGAAGAGCTGAAAAATGCTCTGGCGACCTCCAGGAGCAAGATTCGGGGCTGGAGGGCAAGGTCCGAGAAGATCGAGGCTGGAGGCCTGGAACTCAAATGGGCGATGAAGGAGGCCACCGAGAGTGAGTACGCCATATCTCAAAAGCTTGCTTACGAGACCACGGCTCGTTGGGGCCTTAAAGTCGAGTTCGAGATTGTTTTGAAGTCATTGCGAGTGACCAAATCACCATTGCGGGGTATGAGGTGGAGCCGAACGACCTCAAGGGTGCGCCAATTATGCAATGTCTTGCATACCGTTCCGAAGGGGATCGCGACGAGTCCATCATTGATCGCCCGGTAGACACTCCTAACAGCCGTTGCTTTTATTGAGGGCAACCGGCTTGGCGGCCGCGACCGATGCATTGGTGAGTGTCGGGCATACACCCCGGTACTCATGCAAGGAAGAATGAAGACGGACTCCTACTAGAATTCCCCCGTAATCCTACTAGGACTCGTTCCGTGTAATCCTACTAGGACTCGTGCCATGTAATCCTACTAGGACTCCTACCTTGTAACCGACTAGGCATCCGCCCCCGGACTATATAAAGGAGGGTCGGGTACCTAGCCGAGGACCCTCAATCCCTCCGGGGACAACACCAAGCGCGGGGCGCGATATACTACTCCAAACGAGACATAGGGTAGCTACTCTAGCTACCCGAACCCGTATAAATCTTGTGTCTTGTGTCCTCGCGCGTACCTTCGGGTTCCGGATCATGGAGATCCCCACCTTCTACCTTCTTTGCGGTACCTCCTATGGAGGTCGACGGGTTTAAACACCGACGGTGGCGCCCATCGTGGGGCCATCGTCACGATCATTGGCGAATTCGAAGGACCTTCTCTTCAAAATCAATCTCATCATGTCCGCCTGTCCTTCAAAGAATCGGCCAAAACGACGACTCGTTGAATCTCGGCATGCGAGTTCCGGACAGAAGTAACTCAGCTAGATACACACTTTGGTCATGAAGTCGAAGCCTATCAGATATTAAATTCAGAATTCGAGTCCGAGCTGATCTGTTGCACCACGAGTAGAAGCAAGATACCTGTTGTTGTTCGCGCATCAAGTTCGAGACGGAAACCGACGTAGTTTTTCCGTCTCGTACTCCAAGACCGCACGACACTACATCATTTGCCAAAGGCACAAAGCTTACTAGCGCTGGTCAAATCAGCTAAGAAATCCAAGTCGTGAAAGCAAATTGGATGTGATCCGCTATGCGCACACATAGGCTACCGAGGAAGCTCCAAGATTCTTCGCTCAACGTACACAATCTGCTATGCGCACACATAGGCTACCGGGAAGCTCCAAGATTCTTCGCTCAACGTACACAAGCAACGTACATGAGTACTACTTCATCGACTTCCACTCGCATCAACATGAGTACGACTACTTCAACTACTCATCTCGACTAGTTTCGACTAGAAAACTAGTCGAGGACGGCTCCCGCGGCATCAACAACTAGTCGGATCCACCTCCGACTAGTCGACTTCAGCGAAGAACCGTCGCGGCTCCATCACCGACCGCCACGGCTTCGTCAACGCTCCTCCGCAAATAAAGCTAAGTCACTTATTTCAATAATTATTTTTTCTTCGACTTGTTTTCCGCATACGGGAACCAACGCCGAAGACTACTTCGTGTACGCCTCTCAACGGCTACTTGCCGGCGAGCTACACCGTGCCAATTATTCTTTGGGGACGTTTCGTGTACCGAGTGTTGGAGGCGCACAACGGCTACATCCCGAGGAGGCACTGCGCAATCTTGCTCTCTCGCAATGCGGAACAACAAGCAAACACGCTCTCTCTTGTCGCTTCGCCGACTACTTTTGTCTACTCTTAATGGTCTCGCTCCGGTAGCACACGCCTTGATCCGTGCAAAGCCTCGGCTCTCCGTCATGCCTCCACGTCCCCGGCGACTACGGCTAAAGAGGATCCTCGCAGACCGAGCGCTTAAACCATCTCTCCGGTCATGCCTCCATGCCCCAACGACTATGGCTAAACGGCGACCAAAGAGGCGGGTGCTAAATCGCATCAGGCTAACTACTCGACGCCTTACGACCACAACAAGAGCATGACACATGATATTTACATACACATTTATTTCTTGTATCTGTCATTAGTGGAATCAATTTCTACAAATCTGCTACATAATGTACGCATCTTTACTTTCAGGTCAATGCTCCGATGACGACTTCACAGGATGCTCCGCGTACCTCAACCGGCACGGCTAGTTCCCAAACTCGGGGGCTACACACCAAATAACTACTCGACAACAACTTGAGTAGTCTCCGCTAGCTCTCTAGCTCGGGGGCTCAGCACCAACAACTACTCGACATGGCTCTTACGGCTCACCTGGCGACGAGCTCGGGGGTCGAACGCTACAAGAGTACTCAGATGATGACTTCCGCAAACACTGAAGACCCTCGGACTGATTCTTCAATCGTTCCAAGGCTCGGGGCTACTAGGATACACCCATCAGTTGATTTTTTCAAGACGGAAGCGAGAATCAAGATTGACCCTCGGCCCGAGTCTACAACTCAACCTAAGGCTCGGAGGCTACTCCATATGGAGTGCAATTTTGCAATCACACATCTATATAATATCGACTTCAAGACAAATGAGTTGGACCACCTTCCATCCTCGTGTCGGTTCAAGTAATATTGAAGACTTCTCCAAACAAGTACTCGAGGACGCTCAAGAACTACTCGAGGAGGCTTCAAGACTACTCGAACTACTACTCTCGACTACAACGTGCTCGGGGGCTTGTCGGGCATACACCCCGGTACTCATGCAAGGAAGGATGAAGACGGACTCCTACTAGAATTCCCCCTGTAACCCTACTAGGATTCGTTCCGTGTAATCCTACTAGGACTCGTGCCATGTAATCCTACTAGGCATCCGTCGTATGGACCTCCCCCGGGCCCACCACCTCGGTGGGTACCGGGACCGACTACTCGGTGGTCCCCTGGGACTACCCGACTTGCACCGCACGGCACCCGATGGCGTGAAGCACAAGGACTACGAGAGGAGAAGTACTCGGTTAGGAAGCCGTACATATCCCGCGTCGTATGGGAGACTCCTAGACGTACTCGACTAGTACTCTCTCCCTAAACCGACTTGTAACCCCGCCTTCGGACTATATAAGGCGAGGCGGGGACCCCTCTCTCTATCATCTCATCTCACGGCGTAAGATTGCATCATCTTGTAATCGTACCCAATCAATCCGAGCTACGCAACATACGGGACGTAGGGTATTACGCACCTCGCGGCCCGAACTCGTCTAAATTGTGTGCCACGTGTCTCTTCCTTCGAGTTACCGATCTTGGCGAGGCCACATTCATCTACTTCGGGTACCCCCCTAGTAGGTTGCCGGTCTAAAACAACGACAGTCGGGCGCGCCGGGTAGGGGCTCTCGCCCGAGATCACATGGCGAATTCGACGGCTCCTGTCCGCATCAAGCCAACCGTCACCTTCAACCGCGGCGACACCTTCTTCTTCGGCGCCCGGGTCCGCACCGCCGACGGCGCCGGATCCTTCCAACACCGCCTCACCATGCCGCCCAACCGGAGACCGGCTTTGTGGCGAACTCGGCGGCAAGTTCGGCGAAATTTCGCTTTTCAACCAACACGCCGACTTCGAGCTCGGATTCGCTTCCAACTCGAACTCGACGTCCCCGTGGGCTATCGCATGCGAGCCGGCTACTCGGCCATCGCATGTGGTTTGACCACCCCCGTGAGCGCTCCACGCGTGGTCCCCGCAACCTCGGCGGGGCCCGCATGGAGGCTCCCTCTTCGCGCGGGCCGGCAAGGAGCCCGTACCCGAGTACAACTCGGACTCCGACACCGCCCCCGGCCACGCCTCGGACTCCAACCCCCTTTCCGGCTTCTACTCGGACTGCGTACGAGTTCGACTTCGGGTCGGACCCTCAGGATCCCGAGTCCGAGGACAACACTACTGAGCAACCCTTATCAGGGTCGGCTTCTGGGCTGGTTATAACGTCCACACCTGCCGGGAGATTCGTCTACTGGCCAGATCGCAATCCCGCTGACCTGATAAGCGGGGACTCACACTACGTCACCTACCTCGACTCGCTCCCGTTCCAGGAGGGAACACCACTCACTCGAACTGAGGAGTATTCTCCAACTGAGGTGGCAAGCTCTGACTCCAGTCTTGGCAACCCCGATCGCAGTCTTCATGGCTGCCTGCGACACGTCAGGACCTTCAGGGACGACACAAGACCGGTACCTTGAAGACATCTCCGCAGACGAGCTGTCTGCTGAAGCACCTGCGGATGAGGCCGACGCCAACGGGGACGCTCGACGTGAGCGTAACGAAAAGCACAACGAACGGCGCCGGCGTCTCCGAGACAACCTCCCCATCCGCAACCTCACGAAGCTCTCGAGGCCGTCGAGAGCGGGGTACACACCACCCCCGAGCGGTGCCTCATGTCGATCACGGCGATCGCACGCCAAGCTCGGGGGGATACGTGCTGGAGAAGTCATCGCCAAGCTCGCAGAAGACACTTACTTCATGTGAGTCGACAACAGGGTCACCCAGCCGCCCCCCGCCAGGAACCGCGACAACGAAACTACAAGTCGCAGTGCAGACCTCGGCCGCAACCGTACTCGAACCGAGCTACCGGCTAATCCCAACCGCACTCGTGCAAACGCCGGCGGACCCTCTCAAGGTGGCAACAGCGCTGCAGCTGCTGGCGGCAATCATGAGATCATCCCTCACCGCGACCCTGATGGCGGCGGCAGCGATGGCGGAAGCTCCAACCATGGGGCCAACAGGAGGGCCGATGGCGGGGGCGGTCGCGGCGGTCGAGACCATGCGAACAACCACGCCTCCGGAGCCTCACAGGGCGGCTACGATGCCCACCAGAAGATCTAGGAGCTGCGGCACAAGAAGGCTTCTACGTTGGGCGACAACGACGGCTTCCCGGCCTTCTCTGCGCGACTTTGTAACCTCCTCCTCCCAGAGAAATTCAAGCCTCTGGGAATCACCAAGTACGACGCGAAGCAGGACCTTATCCAGTGGCTCAGGTGCTACGCCCTCTCCATCGAGAACACTGGCGGCAACAACGACACCAAGTGCCTCTACTTCCCCTTCGCCTAGACCGAGGCTCCGCTCACATGGCTCGAGTCGGCCCGGACAAGCACTCGATCGACAAGTGGGACCGGTCGAAGGAGCAGTTCACTAGCAACTTCGCGGGTGCCATGGGCCGCTCGGGTACTCGCATGGACTTGGCCATGGTAAAGCGAGAACGAGGGCGAGACCCTTCGCAAGTACATGCGGTGCTTCTTCGACAAGCGCGCCACCGTAGTCGACGTCACCGACAAGGAGGTCATCAACCTCTTCCAAGACAAGTCTCTACCACCGTCGCACCTTCGAAGACTGCGGTCGACGCCGCCCCGAGTCTATCACTCATCCGAAGGATATGATCACCTCCTGGGCCGATGAAGAATACAAAGCCAACGCCAAGTACGATGCCATCCGTGGCAAGAGCAAACGGAACAACGGCGGTGGCAGCAGCAACAACGGGAACCAAGGTGGTCGCAACAGCAACAACTACTCGGGTCCCAACCGCAAGCGCAAGCCAGACAACACTGTCGCGGCTATCCAGCGCCTTGCGAAGGAGAACTCGAAGAAGACCTCTAGCGGCTTCAAAGACTTGCTGAAGGAGAAGTGCCCGTGGCATCTGGACGACAACCACACCACCGAGCAGTGTTACCAACTCAGGCGAGCGCTCAAGAGTACTCCAGAGCCACCGCACCCTCATGACAATAAAGGCAAGAAGAAGCACGACGACGGCAATGCCGACTTCCAAGAACCCGACAAGACGGTCAACGTCCTCTTCGGTGGACTACCCAGCAGACGGGAACAAAAGGCTACCCGCCGAGAAGTTATGAGCATTGAACCAGCGGTTCCGACCCCTCTCAGGTGGTCGGAGGTACCCATTACCTTCTCCCGCGCGGATCAATGGACCAGCTTCTCCGAACCGGGATGGTTCCCACTAGTCCCGAAGCCGGTGGTCGTGGGCTCCAAGCTTAACGAGTTCCTCATCGACGGTGGAAGCGGGCTCAACGTCCTTTTCGCCAAGACCTTAAAGAAGATGGGGCTCGACATCACCAACATGCTCACCAAGAGCACCGCGCCCTTCTATGGCATTGTCCCCGGTAACGCGGCTATCCCACCGGGCTCGGTGGTCCCGCCGGTTACCTTCGGGAAATCTCGGGACAACTATCACACCGAGTACATCAAATTCGAAGTCGCGGACTTCGAGACTTCCTACCACGCCATCCTCGGCAGACCGGCCATCGCCAAGTTCATGGCGGTGCCTCACTACACCTACTTGGTACTCAAGATGCCAAGTCCAAGTAGGGTGTACTCTCACCGCAAGGGGACTTGATGATCTCGCACGACTGCGACACTGAAGCCGTGGAGATCGCCTCCACAAATCAAGTACCCAATGCTATGATGGAGATGTACGCTGCATCGAAGAAGCTTGCCCCAAGTGAACTCGACATCCCTGAGAAGTCAGACAAAGCCAACAAGCCTCGGCCACGGCGAGGAGGTTACGGTCAAGACAATCGACCACGGGACGGGCGACAAGAAGCAAGACCACCACCATCGGGGCCAGCCTTGACCCCAAATAGGAAGACGCGCTCATCAACTTCCTCCGGGCTAACCGCGACATCTTCGCGTGGAAGCTCGTGGACATGCCAGGGGTGCCTAGGGAGTTGATCGAGCATTCCCTCAACGTCGATCCTAAAGCTACCCCCAAGCGACAACACCTTCGCCGTTTCGCCGACGACAGACGGGATGCCATCAAGAAGGAACTCGCCAAACTACTCGCGGCTGGCTTCATCAGAGAAGTCTTCCATCCTGAGTGGCTCGCCAACCCCGTCCTCGTCCGCAAGAAGAACTCGAACGAGTGGAGGATGTGCATCGACTACACCAACCTCAACAAGCACGCGCCCCAAGGACCCCTTCGAGTTGCCGCGGATTGACCAAGTCATCGACTCCACGGCGGGGCGTGACCCGCTCTGCTTCCTCGGCGCTACTTCGGGTACCACCGGATCGCGATCAAGGAAGAAGACCGAGGAGAAGACCGCGTTCATCACCCCGTTTGGCGCGTCTTGCTACACGACCATGTCCTTCGGGTTGAAGAACGCCGGCGCCACATATCAACGAGCTATCCGGGCACGCTTCAAGAGGCAACTCAACAAGAACGTCGAAGCCTACGTGGATGACGTGGTCGTTAAGACCGTAAACTCCGGTACCCTCATCGACGATCTTGAAGAGACTTTCGCATCCCCGCGCGAGTACCGCCGGAAGCTCAACCCGAACAAGTGCGTTTTGTCGAGTCCAAGGCACACTACCGGCCGTACGGAAGCTTCGTACGTAGTGCTCATCACCTCGCGGAAGCTACGACACTATTTCCGGGAGTACTCGATCTCCGTCGTCACCGACTACCCGCTCGACAACATTCTCGCGGAACCAAGATGCTACCGGAAGAATCTCCAAGTGGGCGATCGAACTCGGCGCCCTCACCATCGATTTCAAGCCACGCACAGCCATCAAGTCGCAGGCACTAGTCGACTTCATGGTGGAGTGGCGGGAGAATCAGCTACCTACTCCAACCGAGCGACCAAAGCATTGGGTGATGTATTTCGACGGCTCACCCAACCTCGAGGGCGCGGTGCGGGGGTACTCCCGATCTTTCCAACGGGCGAACAACTCAAGTACGTCCTGCGGATCTTCCGGAGGGTCTCAAACAACGAAGCCGAGTACGAAGCTCTACTTCATGGGCTGCGCTCGCGGCTTCACTAGGTATCAAGCGGCTACTAGTCTACGGCGACTCCGCAGTGGTCATCAACCAAGTCAACAAGTGCTGGGACCGCAACAAGGAGAACATGGACGCCTACGCCTAGAAGTACGCAAGCTCGAGAACAAGTTCTATGGTCTCGAGTTCCACCACGTCGTCCGTGACAACAACGTTGCAGCGGACGTCCTGTCGAAGCTTGGTTCTACTCGCGCTCAAGTACCGGCGGGAGTCTTCGTCCACGAGCTTCACGCGCCATCCATCCGGAGCCGGCGCCACCGACCACCGCCCCCGGCGCATCCTCCGGTGGCCGGGGAGGTCATAATGATCAACGTGGACTTGAGACGAGCCCTTCATCGACTACCTCGGCGATCGAAGGTTCCCTCGGACAAGAACTTGGCCGAGCGGCTCATCCGCCGTGCTAAGTCCTACGTCCTTATTGGAGACAAGCTCTACGGGCGGGGCGCATCTTCGGGAGTACTCATGAAGTGCGTACCCGGACAAGAAGGCAAAGACATCTTGGAGGAGATCCACAAAGGCGTCGCGGCAACCACGCGTCCTCTCGCACGCACGCCGGTTAGCAAGGCCTTCCGACGAGCCTTCTGCGGCCTACGGCTGCGGGCGACGCCGAAGAACTCGTCGGAAGGTGCCAAGGGTGTCAATACTTCGCCAAGCGGCAACATGTCCTAGCCTACAAGCTAGTCACCATACCGCCAACCCGGCCCTTCGCTTGCTTCGGGGGCTCGACATGATTGGGCCACTCCCAAGCGCGCCGGGGTGGACTCAACAGAGTACGCGGTGGCCACCGACAAGTTCACCAAGTGGATCGAGATCAAGCCGGTTACATGCCCCAAGTCGACAAAGTACTCGACTTCCGGACGAACTCGTGCATCGCTACGGACTACCCCACTGCATCATCACAGACCTGGGCTCCAACTTCAACAACCACCAGTTTTGGGAGTACTGCGAGAACAGCGGGATCGACGTCCGATATGTCTCAGTTGCCCATCCTCGGGCCAACGGACAAGTCGAGCGCGCCAACGGGATGGTGCTCGACGCTCTCAAGAAGCGGCTACACGACGCTGCTAACTCTAAAGGAGGCAAGTGGATCAAGGAACTACCCAATGCACTCTGGGGGCTACGTACTCAGCCCTCCAAGCCAACGGGACAATCCCTGTACTTCCTGGTCTACGGCTCCGAAGCAATCCTCCCTGCCGATGTCATTGGGACTCACCAGCAGTGGAGCACTACGACGAAGGCGTCTGCGAAGACGACGAGACGAGTCGACATCGATGGACTCGAAGAAGCTCGGCCGCGCCGCCCTCGTCCAATCGGCAAGGTACCCGGAGGGTATCCGACGCTACCATGATCGCAATATCAAGGAACACTCCTTCAACGTTGGTGATCTTGTCCTCCATCGCATCCGAACACGGAAGGACTACACAAGCTCGGCTCGCCACGGGAAGGTCCCTTCACGGTCGCAAAGGTGACCGGACCGGGCTCCTACCTGCCTCCGGACACTTGAAGGCGAAGACGTAAACAACTCGTGGAACGTCGATCCTTTGGTTTGTGGTGCACAATTATGGGAATCCGAATATTTGGATTGTTGTCATACCATGGAAGTCTTTCACGAAGTATGTTGTTGCAGCTGTCATCATGGCAAGGGTTGTTCCTGGTTTGGCACTTCTCTTGAAGAAAGCAAGGAGATACAAAGCAAAATATATCATTCGGTTCGGTGGCGGTGGGATCCGGGGATCATAACGGCCACGGCTTGGGGACAAGTTTGTGTTTCGAGGGGTCGGTAATGTCATGACCTAGAGATAGCCCGGAAGAAGCCTGGTATGTGCAGCCCAACGGCAAGCCCAAATGACAAGCGATCCGGGTGAGCAATCGGCTCTACATAACACGAGCAACAAGACACCACGACATCGAACGAAATATTCGAAACAGATCGGGCTCGTCCCCTTCTCCTCCGACGATCCTCTCGGAGGAGCGACTCCGGCCGCCGTTCGTCCGTCCGCTCGACGGCGACGCCCCGTTTCGCGCTCACGTCCCGGTGGTGGCTCACCGGTGGCTACGGGTCGTGACATTAGCGGCCGATTACACGTCGCCCCTAGTGTGCGCACCACCGCATGTCTACATCCAAATGCCGAAACGGGGCCCCTGTCCTCGCCGCCGCCCTGCGCTCCGGTGAGGTCCAACTGCGGCAAATGATGTTGCTCTCCGGATAAGTCTCCACTCGGTACGGACAGAGGTAACCCTCTTTCCTTTGCTCCTTTGGTTATTGATCTCAGGGCTCATATGCCTGGGGTATACATGGTGATATTTGTGTTACCGGTGGAGTGTGGAATGAGCACAACTTCCTTGCCTTTTGTAATGATAATATTGTGACATTTAGGCCAAATTCTGACTATAATAGACTAGAAGACCAACCTTGTTAATATTACGTTTAATTGCCCCGCGCGATGGTTGCGACATTTCGACTGAATTCTGCTCCATGGATTGAAGCAGAAAACCTTACTTGGTATGAAGGGACTTGGAGTAGTAGTGCAGTCCACAGGATGTAAGGGCGGAGATAAATCATAAGAATAGCCAACTTTCTCGGCAACGAAGATAACTGAAACATGGAAATGTAATCAAATCTTGTGATACTTTTCTAATTTATTACATGGTGAATATGGGAAAAGTCTTTGCTTAATATCTCTAATAAAGAGGAATGATACAAATACACTGTATGCTACTGCTAAGCATTACCATACTTTCACGATGAAAGCAAGCATAACACTCGATCATGCTTGCTAAATCATGGTTTACTATATCCTCCATATTATGTGGCATAGGATGGTTTTCAGACTAGATATACGGCTTAGGTGGTATCTGTAGATTCTGCAGCCTTCCTGTCAGCATGTTTACCACCTTCGTCATTGATGGCCGATTTTTGGGGTTCCACTGAATACACCAGAGTGCCACAATGGCCATCTGCTTCACCTTTTCTTTCTCCTCTCTTGCAATCTCCCTATTAAGTACCAGGTCCTGCCCAGCAATTATTCTCTCATAGATCCACTGTGGGAGGTAAACCTCGTTTTGGTTCTCAATACCTGGGTCTGTGTTCCTCCTTCCACTCACCATCTCTAACACCAGCATGCCGAAACTGTAAACGTCTGACTTGTACGATATCCCACCGAAATTCCGAGAATATAGCTCCGGTGCAATATAGCCCATTGTGCCTCTTGCTGCTGTCAAGGTAACAATGCTTTGGTCCCGTGCACACAGCTTAGCAAGACCAAAATCTGAAATTTTTGGATTGAAGCTGTAGTCTAGCAAGATATTGTGAGGCTTGATGTCAAAGTGGAGGATGCGCTGGTTGCATCCTTGATGTAGGTACTCCATTCCTCTAGCTATGCCTGCAGAAATCTCTAACATTTTGTGAGGTGCTAGGAGCTCTTGGGAAGTATTTGAATAATGCAAGAATATATATTTCTCCAATGACTCATTAGGCATGAATTCATAAATAAGTGCACGTCTTGTTCCTTCAGAGCAAAATCCTAGTAGGCGGACAATATTTGCATGGTGGATTTGTCCAATGGTTGCTACTTCGTTGATGAAATCTTCTCCCTCTCCTGTAGAGTTCTCTAGCATCTTGACCGCTACTGGCACACCATTTGGCAGCTGTCCTTTGTAAACACTTCCAAAACCACCCTGGCCAACTTTTTCCTTGAACCGTCTTGCTATCTTCTTAACTTCAGAGAAAGTGTACCTTGTTGGTTTTGATGTGCCATATGTCTTGAGAAACATTTCTACTTTCAAATGTATTTCTTCGTTATATCTTTTCTTCAGTGAAAGATAGAGTGCAGTGGCCACCAGAATAACGATGGTGGCTGCCAAAGTTGTAGCTGAACTAAAAGAAAACAAATGAGCTATCTGCACAATGAGAAGGAATATATATGTCCTGCGACCAAATTACTTGGTTCAAAAATAATAGTGATTATTATGGGAACATGATAGCATAACATTTGGGTTGTAGGAACAAAATATTCAGTCAGAATGGTAAAATTTTGAGTGGTGACATACCTGCAATGAGTTTTACATGCGAACCTGTAGGTATGAAGAATGAAAGTTAGTCTTCCCATGAGTTGCTTTTACATGAAAAAATAAAACACTTTTAAAATTCTCCATGCAAAAGTGGGGTTGCTTTTACAGGAAAACTTAAAGCACTTTTAAAATGCTGCATACAACAGTGCACTCGTGCAGCTCTCACTGGATGAGGTTCTTAACATTTTGCAGTGTCTATTGCAAGATTTTAATAATGATTTTTTTTATAATAATAGTATGCTAGTAAAAGATGTATACTTTTAGAACTGTTTTACATAACAATGACATTATTTTTTACCAATTTGGATTTTTTTTCACTTGTACATGTAGGTATACTGTATAAGTACTACATCAGACAAACTTTTTTGTAATCAAGTCACCAACCAATTTACTGATGATTGCACTGTCCTTGGACGTTTGGTCTTATTTCTCTTTACATGTTTCACTAAGATCACCGTTATAATTAAACATTAACATCTGTTGCCTTGGATGAATATACAGCCTTATTGTGCTTCCAGAAAGTAGCCATTGGATGTCTCTACAGACTCTACATTGACTGTAAGCTACCACAAAGATCTACAACAGAACCCTAGGCAGTGACCCAGACGAAAAATATTGGATTTACTTGCAGTTGAATGTCGGTAAGCAATTTACCTGTATTAAAAATCTATACTGTAGGTTAACATAATGCAGAGTTTCCTTACAACATAAGACAAAAACAAGGAGCATTCCAGCAACATGATCTTACTGTGCAGAAACGTTAGTCTTGTAGTACAGTTTTGTAAAACTCTTCAGCCGTTGGTGGAAATCTTATGGGAAGTGTCAGCATTAGATAAGTTGGAAAATTTTGATGCTAATAAATGTTAAATGAACATGCAGTTTGCTATAACTTAAAAGGGGACAACACAACAGTATGGGATCTGGGTCCGGAAACAGTACCGCGCTGCTGGCAGAATGCTTGTCTGCGGTTTGGATTGAATCCACAATGTCGCCCTTCCTGTTCACACCTTTGACAAATGCTGGTAATGCTGTTGAGGCTCCAATTGAATGGTGTTTCACCGAAGTTAATTGCTTCATTTGCTCTATCTTTAAAGAGTGCCTTGCTGAAGAATTTCTTAAACTTTGGACCATTTTTATCATAACTGTAGGGTATTGGGATGCCCTTTGCAACCACTACACATTCCGTGGGTAGAGTAGACATATCTGTTTGAGGTCGCACTAGATACCAGAACTGGCTTGCGTTTTTGCTGAGGCTTAGGCAAGATCTTGGACCAACAACATCGCCTTGATTCGTTGCTACAGAATCGACTGAGCAACCTACTAGTACTGAATCATGAGAACCCAATTGAACGGGTTTGTACAGTTCTGTCAATTTATTTGTTGAAATGATGTTCTGAAGTGGGCATTGCAGTGATGAGTCTGCCAATGGGATGACATTCATCACACGGTGACTGTAATATATTGCAGTCACTTTGCAGGGACCAAGAACTGGGTGATCCAGGATGGTGTCATGCCCAAGGCATGACAACTGCATCCCAGGGGCGCTGCATGGTGGAGGTTGGGTTGAAAGCCGAAACGGGAACCGGATCTCTGGCCCATGATGTTTGCTGCATCGATGTGATGAACAAGTTTTGAGGAAGTATTCTTCTTCCCATGATTTGGTAGCGTAGGATGCATAGTTTAGAAGTGAAAGCAGCAGCGCTGTGAGAAGAAATTTATGCACATCCATGGAATGAACGTGGAGATGAAGATGGACGAAGAGATGGTTTGCTAGTGGTTTAGAATGAGCACCTGTTTGCTTTAACCTCTTGGGAAGACTGATGCAGTGCTTGTCACGATAGCTGTGAGCAGCAATTCCTCCTCCAACTGAACATCTTCCGTATTCTATTGTTTGGATATAGTAACGTGGTTTCAGGAAGCGAGTGATTTTTTTTCCCCACATGACACCAAACTATTCGTATCAGTTATTTGGCAGATGCCTTCTTGACTGACTTGCACAAGTCTAGCTACATGATACTATATGAGAGCTTTGAATTACGATAAGGATTGTGATTGATGAGTGACTCTGATGAGTATTTACAGCAAATATGGTTTCAGGAAGCTAGTGATTTTTTTTTTTGGCCACATGACACCAAACTATTCTTATCAGTTATTTGGCAGATGCCTTCTTGACTGACTTGTACAAGCTAGCTACATGGTACTATATGAGAGCTTTGAATTATGGTAAGGATTGTGATTGATGAGTGACTGTGATGAGTATTTACAGGAAATGTGGAGCTTCTGCCGTGTTTCAGCGGTTGCAGTGTGTTTGTATATATGGTTATAATTCATTCCCTCGTTGGCCGTAAACACTACGGCATTGTTTGTATGGTTATGATCCATTCCATCGATGAGGAAAGTGATGGGGTTCTTTTATATTGCTATATTCCATTCTTGAGTGAGCCGGCACTCCCAACCCAAACTCTCTGGTAGAGTACATGGTCGTTAATTATAGTGTCACATAGGTAATTTGCTGATATGACAAACAATTTAATGACGAGAAAGGAGTGAAACTTAGAAACCAAGTCTAAGAGCAAGTTTAATAATTTAGCTAGCTGTTGGCTGTATGATTTCTTATAGCCTACCTCTCTCGCCAACTAGTGTCGGGGTTCTCTACCACCGGACGGTAAATTTGTATCGATCATGTGTCCGACCCGGATGGTTAGCGCGAGAGACGCCGAGATTTTGATTGGTTCGAGCCTCCGAAGAGTAATACCCTACGTCCGTATCGAGCCGCCGTGTTCTCATACTAGAGTTGTCCGTAGTAGGGGTTACAAACTTGTCGGGAGAGGGTGTCGAGCCCGAGTCCCCGGGTGTGAGAGTTCGGTTCGTCGGCCTTTGTGACACTAAAAAAACCTTGCGATCCATGACGATATTCACATGACGTTTTCGGATTTCGTCATAGATCACACTCGCATCCATGACGAACCGTCGATTTCGTCATAGATTCGTAGCGCCGGATATGAAGCTCGATATGAAGTCCAAACACTATGACGTTGTGCCGGTTTCGTTATAGATTTCGTCATAGATCACGATGCATCCATGACAACGGTCACATTTCATCATAGATTACCGGTGTTGGATATGAAGCCCGATATGAAGTCCAAACATTATGACGTTGTGCCAATTTCGCCATAATCCGACCACATTGCATTTCAACATTTTCTCATGATCAAAAAATTCATATAATGTGTGAAAAGAATTAGAGATAATCAGAGTCAAAATTTAAAATATCTAAATTTTATTTTTTTCTAAACCATATAATATTGTATATTCAGTATATATAGATATACCTATATAAAGGCAAACAAAATTGGATTTCCATTTTATGATTTTTTATAATTTATTAATATTTTCTAAATATTCAGTTGAATTAGATAAAAAAGAAAATGACAAAATCGTATTTAAAATCACACGTAACCAAGCTCGGGATGTAATGCGGACAGTTTTAAAGGTTCAAGGATATGCTTTGTGTAGTTACCAAGTTTAGGGGCAAAATTAGACTTTTGCGAAAATTGAACTCAAAGTATGTTGGGCTTGGTAACCGGAGTCGAAGTCTGTTGTTGGCCCTCTAACTCCTTAACGAGACTAGGAAACCACCCCGAGATCCCAAACCGGCCCACGCAACACAACAGGCCGGCCCGGTTGCGCAACCCAAAAGGCTCGCCCAGTGCGCAAAAATGGAGGGCTAGGCTGCAGACTTTTTGACATCCATGAGTTCAAAAATTAATTATTTCCAATAAACCCGTAGAAATTAATTTAAATAGTAGAAAATAGTAATTTGTTCAAAAAATCTTGAAACTTATAGAAGACAACTTAAATGTGTTTCTTTACATGTGAAAAATATGTTTGGGGTATATAAAATAATTATTTTTTTCAATTAATGCATAAAGGTGTCTTAATTAGGTATTTTAAAATAGAAAAAAAATTGCACAATAATTGGAAATGTGAATCCCCATGTGTTAATAGAAGAGTAAATTTAAGGTTATTTGTAGAATTAAGGTGTACATGACCAAGAAAATACTTTAGGGTATACAAACTTCAAAGTTTAAGTTGAGTTGTATCAAACATTGTAAGAGATCTATATAGTTTGTGAACAATGTATACTCCAATTTTCACAAAATCTTATGAAACTTTTTTTCAAACTTGTACATCCATAAAATGATTCATGCCAATTTACATAATTAATAAAGAAGTTTTAGGTATTATTATCATTATTATATAACATGTAGAAAATCATTTAAATGATAGGAAATAGCAAATCTACTTGAAATTTTTTGAAACTCCTAGGTGACAACTTCTATGTTGTCCGTTACATGTGAAAAATAAAATGGGATCATATAAGATAATAATTTTGCAACTTTTTTCACAAAGGTGTACTCATTAGTGATTTAAAAAATACAAATAATAACTTTTTTGCACAAAAAATTGCAATGAGAATCCCCATATGTTTGTTTGATGTGATATTGGCACAAAGTTTTTTTGAGCCAAGTATATACGAGCACATAGAGACATTAGAAAATGGTAAGAAATAAAAGAAGCTAATAGGCTGCATGATCCTATTCATGTACGTGACCACAAGCTGCTGGTTGGAGTGCTAGTTGGAGCTTTGCGTGAAGGTCATCTATACGAGTGGAATGAAACTAGGGCCGCCGTGACATGAGGCGTCCGGGACGTCGTGTACGACGTGTATCCGAGTACACATGTACGAATGCACACCGACGAACCAAGCACTCGGTCCTTCACGGGCCGGAAGCCAGGCAAGCTCAAACTTCCTTGGCCCATGAGAGGATATATCCGGCCAGAGAACCAACAATGCTATAGGTATACACGTACATGCATGAGTGACACCAGGGAGCTTAGCACGGTGTTTTGAACTTCCAAAAATACTTGAAGTTGTATCCGGATACGGCCGGGCCCGCACGGCCATCTAGAAGCTTCCGGATAGGTGGAGCTTGATCTCGTCATCTAAGTGGCAGCCATGCTAATGGCGTCCCAAAACAATGTATGTGTAACAAGAAGATAAAGAAAAGAAGCTACTTAGTGCATGGACTTAGTTCATGGTCACGAGCTCAACTAGCTAGCTAGCTAGCAACACATACGTGCATGAGCTTGCATGGGACTCGTGTATAGGTGTGTACCGACGAAGCAGTGTGCACGTATTTGATGAGTTCCCGATCCGGAACCGTACCCAGATACGGCCAGGCCCATACGGCAGTCGGCGTCATCTAGAAGCATCTGGAAGTTTCCACCGACCGAGAGGCCCAGGAGCTCTCGCCGTGCTCGAAGTCCAGAGGATCCGGAAGCCAGGATCCATCGATCCATCACGTGAATAATCATACGCGTGTGATCAGGATGGATGGAAGCTGGAGTCTTATCTGAATATTGATCAACTTACCTAGCAAGCTACCACGCGTGAGTCACTACCGGCCGAATATCTCGCTAACTAACCGTCCCGGTGCGGAGGGGAGCTTCCAAGTGCCGCATGCCCTAGCCCCCTAGCCTATATAAAGCCCCCTGACTCTCACGGTGGGGGCCAATCTAGGGAGCCACCAAATCTCGCAGGTGCCGGAAGCCGTAAGGAGCATAGGTCGAGACGCCGTACAGGTGCCGTCGCACGTCCAAGTTAGTCCGGCCACTTGCCGTCCGCCGTCGTGATAAGCAAGACCGGCGAGAGAGACCTAGTGAAGCCGGTGAACAGGGCCAACGCGCTTCAAGTGATGGCTCCACTCTCCGTCTTCGGCAGCGCAGGTTGAACTTGTGTTCGTCTTTTCATCTTTCCGTCACCGATGCATCATGGCTCCACTCGTCTCGCCGTCCACTCGTCTCGTCCGCGGAAGAGCAGCGTAGGAGATGGAGATGGAGACGCAGCGGCCGTAACCGAAGGCGCCGCGAACAGCCAGAAGCAGACGGAGATGTCATGCAGGCGTCTCAAGGCGCTCACGGGTGCCCCGTGAAGACGACGACCCCATGCCGGTGGCCGGGAGCACCAGTGCGTGTTCGTCCGGCGTACAGGCAGCAAGACGTTCTCCTCTCGCGCCCGTACGTGTAGAGCGAGGCAGCCGACGATGTTCGCCCGGCGTACAGGCAGCAAGACGTGCTCCTCTCGCGCAATGCATGCATGTTCATGTGCGTGCATGCAGGAGGAAGAGCCGATTACAGGGGCCATGCAGCTATGTGCTCATGCATGTTTGTGTGCATGCTGTGCATGGCGGCCGTGACCAACCACGACACCCAAAGCCGAAGGACAGGGCTGCCGGTGCCGGACACGAGCAGATGGCGGCACGGCGCTGATGGTTGCTCATGCGGACGAGATCGAGACTTCCATGTTCAAGTGCTATCAAGATGCAGGCCCCTGCTCACCAAGATGCAAGTACGACTACGAGGGTGCCCGCCATGCACGTGCATGTGTGCTCATGCGTGTTTCCTTATGCGTGTGTGCGCATACATGCACGGAGGCCGACCAGCAGTCGCCGTCGCCCGCCCTCATGTGGTGCTCTTGCTATTGCTAGAGTGTCGACCGACGCGAAGATCTCCACCACCTCGACTTCCACGTCGTGACATCTATCGATCTCGGCTACGGTGCTCCATACATCCGCGATCAATACGTGCCGTTCGTTGCCGACGAAGATGGACGGCACGGGCGGGCGGAGCGATGTCCCGGCTGTGCTAGGCTCATGGACCGACGAGGCCATGGATGATGCCGACGCCACACCCACCTACACCACACATGCATGGAGAACGAGGTAGCGAAGACGAGAAGACGACCACGGCGGCGGAATCGGAGGTGCTCCGGCAAGATAAACTTGCGGAGATAATTAACTAGGAGCCTTATTGCGAGGCCCTAGGAACCGATGAGACCACGTCGCCCAAGATCGGATCGCCGTCGGCGGGCTATGGAGCGCATACACATATAGGGACTTGTATTTATTTTTTCGTAAAGATTAATAAAGAAACTTGTTCCTTCTTTCTTCCGTGTATTTAGTACATCGGCACGCCCGCATTCTTTTTTCTCAAAGAGGGGAACTTTTGTGATTTTTCTCTCCAAACAAATTGGCACGCCCGGTGGGACCTGGTTCTCCTCCCATCTCCGCCATGCCGTGGTCGTTGGATTCGTCTTCGCCGTTCTCCAACAACACAACATGCCGCATGAAGTCCCCGACGTGGAGCCGTCCTGACCCGACGCCCCCTTCTTGCAGGAGGAGCATCGGAAGCTGTCAAGACCCCGACGACGTGCATGATCCGGTTTGGGACGAACGCGCGGTGCCGATCCCCGTGCAGGTTGGAGGACTCGCCACCAACATCCAGGTTCCGCCCGCAGTTCAACCGGGCAACTCCCCGCCGCGACGGCGCTTCCTCCACGGTGGAGGAGCCCCCGTCGCCATCAACACCCAAGCTCCGCCGCTGCTCAACTTTGGCCGGTTCCCGGTGGCCATCTTCGAGCACGGCAACAAGACCTACGTCCAATTGACGCGGGGATCCAACGCGGTTCCAAAGGCTGCAGGCCAAGAAGGCTCGAAGCAAGGCTGCCGCCAAGGCCAAGCGTGAGCGTCGCGGCTTAATGCTTGAAGCGCGGGCTCTCCTCAAGAAGTCCGTGGTGGCTAACATCAAAGGGGACGTACGGGTGGCGCAACGGCTATGCATGAAGGCAACCAACACACACACGGGAGCCGCAACCATCCGCGCCCCAATGACACCGCACGTCGAAAAGGTGGCCGCTCCAACCGTGGAGCGCACGGAGGTCGAGCTGCCGGAGACCCTAGAGGTAGTGTCGAGTAACTTGCGACGACACATGTCCTACGCCCGTCACGCGTCGAGCCCTCACCCTCTTCGCAACTATCGGAGGAAGTACGCGTAAGGTGCAACGGCTTCACCAACGAGTCGCCTCCCGCATGGAGCAAAGCACGGTCCCTCGGGAGGACCGGTCGCTCGACACCGGTGTACTCCTCGACAAGGTGTTCACCTACCCCAGGCCACCTGGAGGTGCCATACGACGTCTTCCCCGATGAATGGGCGCGCGAGCCGCCCAAGGTCAAGGACTTGGTGCGGCGCGCGATTATGCGCGAATATCCGGAAGAGGAAGCGCTCGAGCAAGCGATCCCGTCTTCCGGGACCCACCTCCTCCTTCGGCAATGACGTGCCGATCCGCCCAACCGGATGGGTGTCGTGCTTCCACGTGACGGCAATAGGAGACTCTCTCGCAACGACCACGAACGGGTTTTCGTTTTGCGGGTCGATGGAGATCGACGTGCGGCCCAAGATGGAGGCGTACAACGAGAGCTCCATCGACTCCAAGACCGGGGGTGGCCCCGGCTTGGGGAGGAGACTTCAAGAGCGAGGAGGCGTCACAACCTTCGGGAGCTTGGTCGAGAAGCTACGCGGAGCGGGCGGCCCAAGCCATCGCCCACAACACGACCGCGCAACCTTGGCGCCACGTCGTCGATCCCCACCGCCACACATCGCCCAAAGGAGGCAAACCACCTTGCCTCCACGTTGGAACCAATGGTCAAGACGCGAAGACCACACTTGCGCGTCCTCGCCCGATGCGGCAATGGCGGCCTCGCGACTCTTCACAAGGGAGGAGGCTTCCCCGGGTACAATCTCCCCCTAGGCGGGAAGTTCAAGACCGAGGCGGCGTGAAAATGACGCACCCATTCCGGCCGCACAACAAGCCGTGCCGGCTCAACGAGATCCACCACCCCGGCGTGTGCCCACCGAGAATCGGCGCAAGCGGGGAGAGACGCCGGAGGAATCGCCACGCGCCGTACCGCGAGCTCGAAGACTTGGTGCTTAGGCACACGCGGGTTCGGATTCAAGCCGATGGGGAACTCCACCAAGAGAACAACCGCATCCGGTTCCGCATCTCCCCCAACCTTGAAGAAGATGAGAGGTACAACTACCTCCTCAACAAAGTTAACCCCAAAGCCACGACGAGCCGGGACTAGCGACGCCGAAGAAAAGAAGGCGAGTCTCCTTCGACGGACGCCCGCCGGTCATCCTCAAGCGTGGGGAGGGAAAAAGATAAGCTACACCAAGCGTGACTTCCTGCGGAAGTTCGGAGGATCCTTCTTCGTCGTCAACACCCATGGAGGGGGTCGAGCGGTCGTCATCTCTCGCCGAACAGAAGGCACTTCCCCAAGCAAAGGCCGACGCCACCCTTGGAGCGACGCCGCATGCACCCACTATTGGCCCCATCGGGGGTTGAGCCAACCACTCTAGCTTCTCTTCAAGGCGAGAAGGAGAAGACGGAGGAGGTCCAAAAGAACACCGTCATGTGCACCAATTTGGTAGCACGTTCAAGAGACGAGTCCGGGATGGAATGGGTCCCTCCTACAGTGACTCATGAGTTCAGCTACCCGTCCGACGAGGAGATCATGCCAAACCCGAAGGCCAACTTCAAGAGAAGCCTTCTACCCCGACTAGGACATGTGCGCTCGTGGTTCAAAGGCGCTGGAGAGACACAAGCCTCGAGTGACGCCTCGATGCAAGATCAGGCGAGGACTTCGGCACCTTGCCTTCCCATTACTGCAGGTATAGGGTCTCTTTCTGATGGCGACAGGGCACTGGCGTCAGACACGTCCCCGCGACGCTACGTCAGCATCGAGACTCGGCTTCCCCAACATCCTGAAGACCTCCGGTACATGGCGGACCGTGAAGGAGCTAACACACGGCTCAAATCCATCGCCGCCCAGAAGCTACAGGTTGAAGGTGACGGGAAGACTGAATACCCGCCAGATGGACAGACGGCGAGCGACTCAGACTCCGACTCCTCATCGTTGGAGATACATGAGCACCCTCCACCCTATGATGACCTCGTCGCGTCCATCCCCTCTGATGGGGATGAACATCTTGATGCCGCCAACACTGCACCAACACACATGGCGGTCGATGAGCAACCTGATCATAGCAGGAGGCGTGGCGCGGAATCACCCAGGAGTCCGACACCACCGATGACTTTAGAAGAACAGGTACAAGAACAAAGACGGATGATGGAGTAGCTATCTACCAAGTTCGACCAGCTAGTCGAAATCGTCGCGGCGTCAGCCCAGACTGCACCGCAAGGTGGTGAGTACCGGTCGCTGAAGACCCGCAATTTGAAGACTTTGATGGTGCAGGTAGCGGTCGTCCTCGTCCATCAAACTTCGCCGCACCATCAGCCAATGCTCCGCCGGTGCCAACGACGTTGAAAGACTATCACGACTTAGTGGAGGACATGGTCAACAAGAAGTTCGAAGGATGACAATGGAGCAAGCCCCTCGATCGACGGGAGAGCGAGCTCGAGAAGCCATACGAAGCATGGCATGACCTTGTGCCCTTCCCCTCGGGGTGGCACCCGCCTAAGTTCCGTCGGTTCGATGGGACCGGGGATGCGATGGAGCACTTAGCCTACTTCGAGGCGGCATGTGGTGATACGGCTAACAACGCATCACTACTATTGCGCCGGTTCTCGGATCCCCGGCCCGGAGCGGCCTTCCACTCGGTATAGCCGTTTACCGGTCGGGTCGATCGGCATGCGGGGAGCTATGAAGGACGCCTTCGGGAAACACTTCGTCGCCATGAGGAAGGACTTCTCCATTGTCGAACTATCGCGGGTGAAGCAACGACGTGATGAAGCTATCGACGACTACGTCATCCGCTTCCGCAACGCCTATGTGCGTCTCGCCGGGGAGATGCACGTTGAAGATGCCATCGGGATATGCATCAACGGAATGCTACGAGCATTGGTCATTTGAAGTGTCTAGGCGAGAGCCAAAGACATTCGGTGACCTCGGATCGGCCGTTGCAGCAACCAAGATCGAGTTTGAGAAGTCCCCCCGCATCATGGAGCTCTACAAGAATGCTAGTGCCTTCGACCCAACTAAGCGCTTCGGCTCGACGGCGAAGCCGACAGGCAACGGGGGCAAAGGAAAGGCGCAAGCAGAGGTGAACGCGGCTCGAGTCTTCTCCAACATTCCTCAAGGCCAGGTGCCTACTTTAGGTACCAGAAGCGAGCAAGCAGGGGGCAGGACACGCCCAACCATCCAAGAGCTCCTCAAGAAGCAGTACATCTTCAAGCGGGAATTGGTGAAGGACTTGTTCGAGCAGCTTATGGAACATAAAGCGCTCAACCTACCTGAACCGCGGAGGCCGGATCAGGTAAACATGAACAATAACCCGCTATACTGCCCATACCATAGGTACGTCGGCCACGTCATCGAAGATTGTGTCGCCTTCAAGGAGTGGCTCCAACGGGCCATCAGCGACAAGAGGATCAACCTAGATGCCGATGCGGTCAACCCCGACTACCACGCGGTCAACATGGTGACCGTGAAGACATGCTCCCCACCAAGAAGTAGAAGTGAAGACGAACAGGTGTGGGTGCCATTCGCCCAAGTGGAGCACAAGCTGGAAGCCATGGTGCGTCGAGATACGCCCGTGACTCTTATGGTGACGCACCGAGTTAATCAAGGTGCGGCATGGACTGTGGTGCAGCGTCGACCACGTCATACCACCCCTTCAACATGGTGTCCTCGAGAGGCCACATCACCGGCTTCGACGAGACGGTGACCCAACCCAACTCGGCGGCGGCCACAACCACGCTTCATCCCCAAGTCGGAGGGGGATGCACCGTTCCCTCGTCCGCTCGTGTGCTACCTACCTTGGAGCAGTTCTTGCCTAAGGAATGGGGGCAGCCACCATTGGAGAAGGCTGAGGGAGAGCGGGAAGAAGCAAGTGCCGCCTCATCTTCCAACGTGGTGACATGTAATGCTGTCCTTGCAGATAATGGTGCTGCAGGTTCCGACTCTGAAGAGGTGTTCACCACCAAAGAACAAGAAGACCTCCTCGCCGATGGCGACCAAAAAGGTGAACAGGTGGAAGTCAACATGAACCTACGAGGAGGGAAGGTGCTACCAGACCTACCGAAGCCGAAGCCCCCAAGAGGTGACAAGGCTGTGGAGGTTAACCCACAAGAAGCAACCCCCGGAGCCTCCAATAAGAAGGGCGACAAGCCCCAAAATGTAGACTACAATGTCCTCGCCCATCTCAAGAGGATCCCCGCACTACTGAGCGTCTATGATGCTCTCATGCTGGTGCCTGAGCTTCGGGATGCGCTTGTACAAGCGCTCCTAGAGCCGGAACGCTACGAGGTGGCCATGGCGAAGCATCGTCTCTTTACAAACCCTTTGTTTGTGAATGAGATCACCTTCGACGAGGAAGATAACATCGTGGAGGATGGTGATCACAACCGTCCTCTCTACATAGAGGGGAATGTAGGTACAACGCACCTTCGACGGATCCTCATCGACCCAGGGTCTGCTGTGAACATCATGCCGGTCCGGAGTTTAACTCGGGCTGGTTTCGCAGTGGATGACTTGGAGCCTACGGATGTGATCATCTGCGGCTTTGACAACACCGGCAAGACGACTCTGGGGGCAATCACCGTCAAGATCCAGATGTCGACATTCACCTTCAAGGTGCGCTTCTTCGTTATTGAAGCCAACACCTCGTACTCGGCGCTTCTAGGGAGGCCATGGATACACAAGTATCGTGTGGTGCCATCGACGCTACACCAATGCTTGAAGTTCCTCGACGCGAGCGGCACTCGCCGACGCATCATCGGCAACCTCTCCCCTTATATTGTGTAGGAGGCCCACCATGCAGACGCCAAGTACTACTTCCCCGTTGAAGACAACAAGCTCCGACTTGGTCGGGTCGCGCCTCCGACGGACATAATGCGAAGCACGGAGCATCATCAATGCGAGGTCAAGAAGCTATGTGCGCCATGCTCTCCCTCCATGAAGAAGGCCGCTTTACCAAGCTCGAGGGGTAGCAAGCCGGGGCATGCACCCGTACCTCCCCCTCGGAACTCGAGGTCTTCATCGTCGGGAGGCTCTGGGCTCTCCACTGCCTCTACTTCAAGCGATGTGGGCAGTGCTTCTACACCGACAACCGCGCCTCTACTGCTCAAGGCGAGGTCATCCACGTCTACACCAATCACGCTGAGGTCCGCAGCGAAGCCTCTACTGACGCTCGTCTCCTCGCCAAAGGAGAACTCTACAAGCACCCAGCATTCAGAGCCCCTTTGTTTAACTCTTGGGAGCCATACAGGTGTGCGGAAAGGCGGCAGTAGTGCGCCACAAACCAAGACTCCCCAAGTGCAAAAAGAGCTCCAATGAGGAAGCCACACAAGCACCAGGTGGAGTCGTCAAGAAGAGGATGGAAGGGATTGAAGAAGCAGCAAAGGGCGCTCAATGCATGCAGCCCCCATCATTGTACGTGTCGGTAGCAACACCACTTGAAGTCTGGGCCATCCCAGACCCTTCTGGTTCTGCACCCCAAACCATCCTCCACAAAGTTCCACAAGTGCAAGAGTGCGATTCTATTATCGAATTGCCTAAACCTGTCTTTGATGCGAAGAAGCACCGACGACGATGAAGGCGAGAACCTCGGATGGTTCGCCCGCTAGAGGAAGCAGGAATCACTCTACGACGGAATTACGGGATGCCGCCACCACCCGCCATATGTGAAGAATGGTGGAGTCAAGCGGAGGCCTTCGTCAAGGGAGGACGCAACGTCCAACCGAAGTTTGGACTCGGCTACCACGGCAAGGGTGCTTCCGATGATGAGGGTGATAATCCTAATGCGAGTCGGGTTCACCGCTTCACCATAACGGCTACCTCGACGGACGGTGAAGGTTGCTCGGATGATGCTCGGCACCAACAACAACCCGCGAGAGGCTGAAGATGCTTATACAAGTGAAGAAATTGAGGCCATGCCGCACCTCGGGAGCTTGAAGATGGAGGACAGCCCACCGTTGACGAACTCGTCGAGATCAACTCCGGGGTCCGATGACGATCCAAGACCCACCTTTGTAAGTGCTACTCTCACGCGAGAAGAACGAGACGACTACCGAAGCTTCTTTATGGAGTACAAGGACTGCTTCGCTTGGAGCTACAAAGAGATGCCGGGGTTAGATCCTTGTGTCGCCACTCACAAGCTGGCGATTGACCCACAGGTTCGCCCCGTCAAGCAGCCTAAATGGCAGCTATGCCGGAGTTTGAAGATCAAGTCATCGCAAAAGTTAATAAGCTCATCATGGTTGGCTTCATTAAGGAGATACAATACCCATGGTGGCTCTCTAGCATCGTGCCAGTGGAGAAGAAGAATGTAAAGGTTCGAGTCTACATTGACTTTCGTGACTTAAATCGAGCCTGTCCCAAGGACGACTTCCTGTTGCCTATCACGGAGATGGTGGTCGATGCTACAACAGGGTTTGAGGCCTTGCCTTCATGGATGGGTCATCAGGCTACAACCAGATCAAGATGGGCCCGGAGGATGCTTTCGACACAACTTTCAGGACACCCAAGGGCAACTTCTACTACACCGTGATGCAGTTCGGTTGTGGAACGCCGGTGCCACCTACCAGCGCGCTATGACATACATCCTTGATGACCTCATCCACCACTCAGTGGAGTGCTATGTTGATGACATGGTGGTGAAGATGAATGACCGCAGGAATCACCAAGACGACCTACAGGTGGTCTTCGAGCGGCTTCGTCGACACCAGCTCAAGATGAACCCTCTTAAGTGCGCCTTTGCTGTTCGTTCGGGGTGTCTTCTTGGGCTTCGTCGTCCGCATCGAGGCATTGAGATCGAGCCAAAGAAGATTAAGGCGATTAGGGACATGCCGGCGCCTTAAGGGTTGAAGGAGCTAAGGGCGCTACAAGGGAAGCCGGCGTACATCCGCCGCTTCATCTCCAACCTCTCCGGACGCGTCCGGCCCTTCTCCAAGCTCATGAAGAAAGGTGTGCCATTTGTATGGGACGAGGAGTGCCAAAAGCGCTTTGACAAGATCAAGAGGTATCTCCTTAACCCTCCTGTTTTGGCTGCTCCTGTGAAAGGGCGCCCCCTAATCCTCTATATCGCAACACAATCATCTTCTATAGGCGCTTTGCTTGCTCAACACAATGACGAAGGCAAGGAGGTAGCATGCTACTACTTGAGCCGCACCATGGTGGGTGCCGAACGCAACTACTCTCCCATAGAAAAGTTGTGCTTGGCATTGATCTTCGTTCTAAAGAAGTTGAGGCACTACATGTTAGCGCATCAAGTTCAACTCGTCGCAAGAGCGGACCCCATAAAGTATGTGCTAAGTCGGCCTTTGCTCACCGGGCGACTTGGAAAGTGGGCACTCGCTAATGATGGAATTTGACATCACCTTTGTCCCGCAAAAGTCCGTGAAAGGTCAAGCCTTGCGCGAGTTCCTAGCGGCGCATCCCATGCCCGATGACTCGCTTCTCATCACCGACCCGCCGGACGAAGAGGTCTTCTCCACCGAGCTTGAAGCCCTTGGGAGCTCTACTTCGATGGAGCCTCAAGGATGGACACCGACCCCGATGGCACCCCCGGGAGGAGAGCTAGAGCAAGGGGCCGGTGTTCAAGACCCCACAAGGAGGAGTGATGTACCATTCATTCTCCCTCCTCAAGGAAGAGTGCTCCAACAACGAGGCGGAGTATGAAGCGCTCATATTCGGTCTTCTCCGGCGCTCTCCATGGAGGTATGTTCTCTCGCTAGTCTTTGGAGACTCGCGGCTCATTGTTCGACGAGTCAACGGGGTCTACGAGGTGCGCAAGCCGAGCCGATGCCATATTATTTAGCAGCCCGGAAACTCATGGAGAAGTTCAAGCACATCGAAGTCCTTCATGTCCCCCGCAGTAGGAATGCGCAGGCTGACGCCCTGGCAAAGCTTGCTGCAGCACTTGTCCTTCCTGAAGGTGAGCCTGTGCAAGTCGGCATTGAAGAAAGGTGGCTCCTCCCTGCAGTTCTAGAGCTTGTCCCAGAGGAGTGTGAAGTCAACACCGTTACCACGAACGGCGTTGAAGAGGATGACTGGCGCCGACCCTTCCTCGACTACTTTAAGCATGGCAGCCTCCCCGATTACCCGGTGAAGCGGCGCCAACTACAACGACGACTCCCTTCGTACATCTACAAGTCAGGTGTCCTTTACAGGCGTTCCCATGGACAGGAGGTCCTTCTTCGTTGCGTCAATCGACAAGAAGCTGACCAAGTACTGAAGGAGGTGCATCATGGAGTCTGCGGCGGGCATCAAAGCGGGCCAAAGATGTATCACAAGCATTCGTCTTGCGGGATATTTGCGGCTCCGGCATCATGGTGGATTGCCTAGAGGTGGCCAAGACGTGCCACGGTTGCCGGATCCATGGCAACTTCAAGCATCTACCCCCGGTGGCGCTCCACCCGACGGTTCCTTCATGGCCGTTCGACGCTTGGGGAATCGACGTCATCGGCCCCGTCGACCCTCCTTCAACGTCGGGCCATCGCTTCATCCTTGCCGCAACGGACTACTTCTCCAAGTGGGCGAAGTTGTACCACTAAGTGAGGTGAAGAGCGAAAATGCCATCAAGTTTTTGGAGCGGCGGATCATTTTCCGCTTCGGGGTTCCTCACCGCATCACCTCCGACAACGCCAAGGCCTTCAAGTCAAGCAAGATGTACGGGTTCATGGAGAAGTACGGGATCAAGTGGAACTACTCCACCGGCTACTACCCCCCAAGCGAACGGGGCGATCGAGGCATTCAACAAGACGCTCGGCAAGATCCTCAAGAAGACGGTGCACGAGTATCGAAGGGACCGGCATGAACGTCTCTTTGAAGCTCTATGGGCGTACCGTGTCACGGTCCGTACCCCTACTCAAGCCACCCCATACTCTCTTGTTTACGGGTGTGAAGTCAGTCCTACCACTAGAAGTCGAGCCGCCATCATTACGCGTGGCGCTTCGTGATGGGCTCACCCAAGACGAACAAGTTCTACTTCGTTTTCGGGAGCTCGACACCCTAGAAGAAAATCGCCTTCATGCTTGTACGAGACTTGGAGCTATATCGCGGAACATGGTGAGGGCCTACAACAAGCTCGTCAAGCAACGAGTCTTCAAGAAAGGCGAGTTGGTGCTCGTGCTTCGCCGCCCCATCGTCGTCATGCACAAGACAAAGGGAAAATTCGAGCCCAAGTGGGAAGGTCCGTACATCATCGAGCAAGTCTACGATGGATGTGCCTACCAGCTAGTCGATGGGCAAGGGGAGCGACCAATGCCCCCAATCAATGGCAAGTTCTTAAAAAAATATTTTGCATGAAAACTGGTTTTTCATTTGCCTCATGGGTGGCTAGTGTGCACTCTTCATTGCACTATCTGGTCGCCCCCTTTTTTCTTCATTTGCTTCTTATGGACCACCCAAGTCATATAAGAAACGGCTTTCCCCAAGTTATGTTCGATTTTGCGAGCGCAAGAGAAGGATTGCCTCAAGACCGTGCCTAGAAGGATTTGGGCATTAATGCCCGGTGGAGTTTTTGGCCGACGCCCCTTCGAGCATCGCGCACCACATGTGCCGAGCGCACTCCACGGGGGCAAAGTGGGAAGACTACCAATTTCTATGCGGCGAGGCGACCATGCCCCTCGCTCTTGTTGTAGTGGGACAACACATCCCGGGGAAGACTATAGGAGAAGAGCAAGAAAAGGGCTACCCGGTGCGACATAAGTTTCATTCAGTGTGCAGCCACTTGCCATCCTCGGGAGGTGAAAACAAGGGACAAAAAAATGATACCAGCGGGGATTTGCCTAGATACACATAGGTGAATGGCTACCCTCCAAATTCCAAGAAGAATCAAGATTCAAGCTTCAAGAGGTGTAAAATAAAAGAGATGATCAAGAAGAAAAGCTCAAGTTAAAGTGCAAGAAGGACCAAAAAAGAACTGGTTCAAGCACCAAGCAAGTCAAATTCCAAGAAGAAGGCGGAGGGTAGCTGTTCACCATCCTCGGCAAAAGTAATGGCATAGTTCCATAGCCGTTATCCCAAACCACACATACCAACCGAGCCATACCTATGTCCACGGGACGAGTGCGAGCGGTGCCGTGGTGTTACTCAATGCAAAGGAGTTGCGGAAGATAATTCCCGTTGCTACCGATGGAGTCGTGGAAGCATGTTGTCCACATTCACCTACACTTAGGGAGGCAAGGTTCATCCGCCGCCGCTATGGTTCTTCGGCGGTATCCCGATAGTTCGGTGTTTGGGCAATCTCATCTTAAGCTCGCTCATATAGCTAACATCGGTGGGAAAGCCAACATTTTTTCAAAAAAACCAACAAAACATGTTTTATTGTCGTTTCCTTGGTTACTTTTATACTAACACGTGCAAGCGTGGCATCTTTTATCATTAAGTGTTGCGGGATTTTCGCTTCACTTACATGGGAGCAAGGCGATGCACCAACGCGGGATGGCATCAAGCCGCGAAACCCTTCGGCTCGGTCGTACCGGCACCACAACAGCAAGTGGTCGCGATCGAGTTGACTTATATTTCTTTTAAGTGTTGCGGGACTTTCGCTTCACTTCTATGGGAGCGATGCGGCGCACCAACGCGGGATGGCGTCAAGCCGTGAAACCCTTCGGTCCGGTCGGCCGGCACCACGACGAAGAGGGTGGTCGCGACCGGATTGATAAAATCCCTCCGGCAAGCGGTACGTCCCTTCACCACCAACCGGAGACAAGACGTGATGTTGGCCAATGCCGCTACAGCTATACGGCCCCAACGTACACACCCACACCCAGAAATTGGCATGAACATCCGCTAAGTCCCCTTCCTACTCTCTAAATTATGTTTTGGGTTTTACTCGCTTTTTTCTTTTCTTTTTCTTTCTCTTCCTCTCGGTCTCTTTTGCGATTGGGGTGCTCACCCTTGTAGGATCTACGCAACACCGAATGATCAATATAGTGACCCCATCCGCGCCGGCCTGCTTCGGCAGCCGGCCCGGCCTAGGCGTCGCTATGCATGGCCATGTTCCATTGCACGCAGGGGGCAGCAGCTAAACTGCAGCCACGATGTACGCGGCACCGGCCGACTTCGCGAGAAAGATTGGCGACGGCATGGAGGTGCCGACATGCAGCCCGTTACCTCTCGCTCTCCCTCGCAGTATAACTCGATGGCCGTGTCAAGTGCTACATTAGCGTCATGCAAAGTGAACATCGTGAAAAGCTGTGGTAATAAGCCACGCTGCATTGTAAAGATGTAGGATGTATATATAAAATAATAATGATGCTAAGTCACGATCAAATGGAGCATGTATAACTTGCCTATAAACCGTTGATTTAATCAAAGATGCAGATACTATGCCTCATCATCATCGAAGTCCTGTTCCTATAGGGATTTAACAATGGGCGTTCTTAAACCCCTGTCCGTTGAGGTTGCAGCTTAACTCGTTGCGCCTCATCAGATAAAAATTCTATCTCACCAAGTTAAGTTCGAATTTGCTCCGCATTCGAGCTCAACTTGGTGGGGGGCATTTGTTTGATGTGATATTGGCACAAAGTTTTTTTTGAGCCAAGTATATATGAGCACATAGAGATATTAGAAAATGGTAAGAAATAAAAGAAGCTAATAGGCTGCATGATCCTATTCATGTACGTGACCACAAGCTGCTGGTTGGAGTGCTAGTTGGAGCTTTGCGTGAAGGTCATCTATACAGAGTGGAATGAAACTAGGGCCGCCGTGACATGAGGCGTCCAGGACGTCGTGTACGACGTGTATCCGAGTACACATGTACGTATGCACGTCGGCGAACCAAGCACTCAGTCCTTCATGGGCCGGAAGCCAGGCAAGCTCAAACTTCCTTGGCCCATGAGAGGATATATCCGGCCAGAGAACCAACAATGCTATAGGTATACACGTACATGCATGAGTGACACCAGGGGGCTTAGCACGGTGTTTTGAACTTCCAAAAATACTTGAAGTTGTATCCGGATACGGCCGGGCCCGCACGGCCATCTAGAAGCTTCCGGATAGGTAGAGCTTGATCTCGTCATCTAAGTGGCAGCCATGCTAATGGCGTCCCAAAACAATGTACGTGTAACAAGAAGATAAAGAAAAGAAGCTACTTAGTGCATGGACTTAGTTCATGGTCACGAGCTCAACTAGCTAGCTAGCTAGCAACACATACGTGCATGAGCTTGCATGGGACTCGTGTATAGGTGTGTACCGACGAAGCAGTGTGCACGTATTTGATGAGTTCCCGATCCGGAACCGTACCCAGATACGGCCAGGCCCATACGACAGTCGGCGTCATCTAGAAGCATCTGGAAGTTTCCACCGACCGAGAGGCCCAGGAGCTCTCGCCGTGCTCGAAGTCTAGAGGATCCGGAAGCCAGGATCCATCGATCCATCACGTGAATAATCATACGCGTGTGATCAGGATGGATGGAAGCTGGAGTCTTATCTGAATATTGATCAACTTACCTAGCAAGCTACCACGCGTGAGTCACTGCCGGCCGAATATCTCGCTAACTAACCGTCCCGGCGCGGAGGGGAGCTTCCAAGTGCCGCATGCCCTAGCCCCCTAGCCTATATAAAGCCCCCCTGCCTCTCACGGCGGGGGCTAATCTAGGGAGCCACCAAATCTCGCAGGTGCCGGAAGCCGCAAGGAGCATAGGTCGAGACGCCGTACAGGTGCCGTCGCACGTCCAAGTTAGTCCGGCCACTTGCCGTCCGCCGTCGTGATAAGCAAGACCGGCGAGAGAGACCTACGTGAAGCCGGTGAACAGGGCCAACGCGCTTCAAGTGATGGCTCCACTCTCCGTCTTCGGCAGCGCAGGTTGAACTTGTGTTCGTCTTTTCATCTTTCTGTCACGGATGCATCATGGATCCACTCGTCTCGCCGTCCACTCGTCTCGTCCGTGGAAGAGCAGCGTAGGAGATGGAGATGGAGACGCAGCGGCCGTAACCGAAGGCGCCGCGAACAGCCAGAAGCAGACGGAGATGTCATGCGGGCGTCTCGAGGTGCTCACGGGTGCCCCCGTGAAGACGACGACCCCATGCCGGTGGCCGGGAGCACCCGTGCGTGTTCGTCCGGCGTACGGGCAGCAAGACGTTCTCCTCTCGCGCCCGTACGTGTAGAGCAGGCAGCCGACGATGTTCGCCCGGCGTACGGGCAGCAAGATGTGCTCCTCTCGCGCAATGCATGCATGTTCATGTGCGTGCATGCAGGAGGAAGAGCCGATTACAGGGGCCATGTAGCTATGTGCTCATGCATGTTTGTGTGCATGCTGTGCATGGCGGCCGTGACCAACCACGACACCCAAAGCCGAAGGACGGGGCTGCCGGTGCCGGGACACGAGCAGATGGCGGCGCGGCGCCGATGGTTGCTCATGCGGACGAGATCGGGACTTCCACGTTCAAGTGCTATCAAGATGCGGGTGTTGGGGAAGTTGGTCTTCGGAAGCATCACCCTCGTCCGGCCACGCCGGCGACCTTCGGTCCGCGTACGGCTTCGGTCTCGTGGGGAAACCTTCGTCGTACGGGCGCTAACAAAACGCTAATGCCACTTATGCCATGTGAGTTTTGTTGTGCAGGGATGATCCCACGTGGCGGCGCCTACCTTCGGTGCCGAAGGTACGGATGGTCGTGCTCCGGCGACGAAGGTCCGAGAGGACCAGGAACGAGGCGCGCCGGCCGGGGACATCGCGTCCGGGGCCGCGGGCGGCGCGGGCAAGGTGTCCGAAGAGGCGCGACGCCCCCAATCCAGGATCGCTACTTCGGCGCCGAAGGTTCGGCGATCCTGGACACGTGGCTGCCGCCGACGTGTAAAGTGGGCTCCGGACGAGGCAGAGACAAGGGTGGCCGCGTGTAAAGGCGTTTCGGCCGTACGAAGACACGCTGGAGGCTCGTACGACGCGGGGGACTTCTCGTTATACCCTTGTAAAGTGTTTAAAGCGCTTTGTCGAGAACGGAAAAGGTGTAATTGAGGCAAATGACTATACCCAGGGGTCTCCTATAAATAGTGAACCCCTTGTAATGAAACGGACACACCGTAATGAGAAGAGAGCACCGAAGGCAACAGCTGGTCTTTCAGTCTTCGGTCTGCTGAGTATTTCCTTGTTTCCTTTACTGCATTGCTAAGTTTTAGTGTTTCCTCTCCCTGCACAAGAAGAAGTAGAAGCCTCGTGGTAGTAGCCGTAGGGAGGGAGAGAACTCAGGGGGCTGTTGTGTCGGCGTCCACCCTTCGGGCCCGATTTCCACCAACAGTTTGGCGCCCACCGTGGGGCTCGTGGAAGAACTCAAGACCACATGGCCAGGACACGTTCGGCAGGCGCCGAAGCCGCAACGGCTCAGGCGTCGACCCCTCCACTCGTGTCGGAGCCCGCCAACCCATCTCCTTCGGCCGTCCAGCCTTCGGCGGGGACCGGTGCCAGGCCGAGCGCCTCGGAGGTAGAGCACACCACTTCGGGGATGTTCAAGGTCAGCCTCGAGGGGCTAGGGGCTTCGGCGCAAGACATCAAGGCTCTCCGAAGGATTTGGGCCCTCATCGCTGGCAAGTCCGTGCCGGCTCATCCTGAGCAGGAGACGCGCCCATCCTCGTCGCAGGTGCAGCCACCCCAGCACCAGGACACGGCTCCCCCACACGCCGCCTCCGACGCCATCGACTTCAACATCGGGCGAGGCCGAGCGTTACCTCTCCATGCCGCAAAGCCGGGTTGCGCGCGCGACGCCGCCACAGCCAGTCGCTCCGGCGCCGCCCGCACCAACGCCGACGCCCGCCGCGCACGCCGCGCCGGCGGCCCTATACATGGCCATTTGGCCCGCCCAAGACAAAGACAAGCACGAGCACGAAGTGGCACGAGCACGACGGGCACGAGCACGACGCGGCACGACGACCGTCGTGCTCGTGCCGTGCCGGCACTACGTGCCAAGCTCGAGGCACAGCACAAGCACGAAGGCGATTTTTCGTGTCGTGCCAGCCCGAGGCACGACGGCAGGCACGGCGGGCCATTTGTGCTGTGCCAACCCACAGCACAACGACCGGCGGCGGAGGGGAGGAAGAGAAGGTCGCCGGTGCCGGAGGGGGGGGGGAAGAGAAGTTTGCCGGAGCAGGAGCCGGAGCCGGAGGAGATGTAGGAGGTCGCCATCGCCAAGCCACTGAGCCCGCCATCTCCGACGGAGGGGACTCACGGCGGAGGAGGACCGACGGCGGATCTGGTCGCGCCACCTCCATGGCTCCATGCGCAGCGAGGAGGGGCGGCGGAGGAGGAGGGGCCGACGACGGAGGCCGGAGGAGAGGAAGAAGAGGTGGCCGCACGCGTCGCTCGCTCCACCGCTCCCACCGCCGCGCCATGGAGCTCCCCCAACGTCGACCGCAAGTGCTTCGAGAGAGAAGAGGGGCGGAGGAGAAGGAGGGGCGGCGAAGGAAAAGTGGTCGGTGGCCGGCGGGGTCGCGGAGGGAGGTGGCCGCCGGCGGAGGTGGTGGCCCCGGGGAAGGAGGTGCTCCCCGGCTTGGTCCCCGTGCCGGATTGGGGAATGGGGATTGAGGGCCGGGGGAGGCGGCTAGGGTTGGCCGGTTGGGATTGCGAGGCAGCTAGGGTTTGCCGGTTGGGGGTGGGTGCTTTTATTCATCGGGCCGGATGGGCCTATCGGCCGTCGGGCCATCGTGCCGTCCATGGGCCACGTCGGGCCGGCCCGATTCGTGTCGTGGCCGGGCCGGCACGGTGGGCTAAGATTGCGGCCGGCACGGCCCCATCGTCGTGCTCGTGCCGGCCCGTGCCCGAAATTATCGTGGCCGGGCTCGTGCTCGTGTCGGGTCAAATTGTCGTGCTTTGGACCGGCCCATGGGCCTCGTGCTTTTTGGCCAACTATAGGCGGCCCAAGAAGCACGCCCGGCTCACCCCCGCAAGCCATGCGAGCTCGGCCGGATCAATGGAGGCGGCGAGAAGGATGCCTCCGAAGGGCAAAGCATAGGCCACCGCCAAGAGAGGGGGCAGGCGCACGAGCACTTCGCTCCCGACGACGCACCACTTCGCAACGTCGTCCCGGTGTCCCCGCTCTCGGTCGAGCTCGAGAGCGCGCCGTGGCCCCGTCGATTCAACGCCAACACCTTGCCCCAGTACGACGGAGACTACGATCCCAAGGAGTTCCTGATGAAGTTCGAGGCGGCGGTAGAATCCAACGGGGGCGACGCCACTACGAAGGCGAAGGCCCTTGTGCTCGCGCTCAAGGGAGAAGTCCAGTATTGGTATGCCAACATACCGAAGGGGCATATAACATCTTGGTTCCAAGCGAGGAACAAGCTGCTGTCCAGCTTCAAAGGCATGCAGGTCGAAGAGCTAGACTCCAACGACCTCGTCAACATGTGTGTCCAGGGGGACCGTGAGTCACTGCAAGAGTACATGCACAGGGTTGTCAAATTGACAGCGCGTGCGCCCACAGTGTCCGAAAGCAGCATCATCGACGCCATCGTTGGGGGCCTGAGGGTTGGAAACTGCCAAGATGTGCTCGATAGGGTCAAGCCGAAGTCTTTGCAAGAGTTATTTGAAGTTATGCAAGAATACTGCAAGTCCGACAAAGGCCGCCGCCGAAGGCTCGACCGGGCAAACGCAGCAAAGAAGCAGAAACAACGGGGGCAAAGGGGACCGGACCGAAGGGGTGGCAAAACCGGCCGCCGAAGCAAGCGAACCGTCGATCAACAATGTGTCCGCGCCCCCGACCGGGAACCAAGACAGGGGCGGCGGGCACAAGGGCGGATACAAGCATAACAGGGGGCCGAAGCCACAAGAAGATAACCGGCCACGGCGGGCCGGTGGTGAGCGGTTTTTCTGCTGGCTCCATGGAATTGATGCCCAGCACCACACGCACCAGTGCCCTTCGGCGGTCAAGATGAAACCGGGAGTGGGAGGCGGAGGAGAAGGCGAGGCGAAAGCATGGCCGTGAACCATGTCATGAAGTACCAAAATGCGGGTCGGGCCGTGGCCCCGCCACCACCATACCGTCACCGCCCTTACCAACCTTCGGCACCCGCACATGCCTTCCACCCACCACACCCATACACACCTTCGCGCGCCGCGACCGCTTCCGCCCCCCTCCCCCACTCGCGCGGCGAGCCTTCGGTTTTCGTGCCTTCGTGGCCGAATCCGCCGCCCACCACCCAGACACTACACCCATGCCCAACCGCCACCTCCACCCCCACCAAAGCAAGAGGCCCCTGACTCCAGCAGTTCGGGGATGACGGGCATGCTCAACATCATCAATGCGATCTCCGGCGGATCCAATGAGCCGACGCACGAGACAAAGAGGCAACGCCAAGACTACTACCGAAGCGTGTCGCACATCTGCTCCGGCAAGTACTTTCACTTGCCATGGTCCCACGTTCCCATAACTTTCACGGCAGCTGACATCCGGCTACAGCACTACCCTCACAATGATCCGCTCGTCATAAGGGCCAACATCGGCAAGAACACAAAGTACTACTTCGGCAATGACGTGGGGAGGATCTTGGTGGACAACGGTAGTTTAGCAGATATCCTGACCTGGCAATGCTTCACTGGCATGGGGTTCAAAAAGGAAGACTTGAAGAAGGCGTAACACCCGCCGTACAACTTCGGCAACAAGAAAATCGAAGCCCCGGGCAAGATTGATGTCAATGTATCCTTCGGCCAAGACGCCACCATGAGAACCGAGGTCATAACATTCGATGTTGTCGACTTCACGTACCCGTACAACGCCATCTTCGGCCGCAACACCATCAACAAGTTCGCAGCGGTCATCCATCAAGGGTACCTGCTGATGAAGATACCAACGGCGGCGGGGGTAATCTCCGTGTACGGTAGCCAGGAGGAGGCCCGAAGAGCCGAGCGCAACACGTCGGTCCACAACAGACAAGTTCATGTCATCAATGAAGACGAGAGCAACGAAGCTGCAGTGGCCGAAGAGCAGAAGGCCGAAGCCCAAATGAGGCAGTCCATGAAGGGGGCCGAAGCCGAGCGCATGAAAGCTGTCGACGTCACGAAGACAGTCCCCCTATGCGCAGACGTGCCCAACAGAACCGTGATGATAGGTGCCGAAATCAGACACGAAGACGAAGACCGGCTCCCGAAGTTCCTTCGTAACAATCAAGATGTGTTCACATGGTCCAAGTCCGATCCGACAGCGTCCATCGTTCGGTCATAGAGCATGCACTCAATACCGATCCAAGGGTCAAACCGAAGCCGCAGAGGCAGGCCGATGTCGGCGGACGATGGTGGTCAAATCTACGGAGGCCGAAGTGCAAAAGTTGCTCGACGCGAGAATCATCGGGAGAAGTCCAATACCCCATCCGGGTGGCAAACGTGGTGATGGTGCCGAAGAAGAACGGCAACATGCGAATGTGTATTGACTTCACCGAACTCAACAAGGCATGCCCGAAGGACCCTTACCCATTGCCAAGGATCGACGTCATTATTGATCGAGCCGCGGGCCGTGACATGTTGAGCCTCCTAGATTGCTTCTCCGGCTATCACCAAGTGTGGATGCGAAGGGAAGATGAAGCAAAAACCGGATTCACAACCCCCCTTCGGCATCTTCTCGCTTCGTCGAATGCCCGAAGGCCTACGCAATGCCGGGTCCACTTTCAACCGCATGATGAAGCCGATCCCGGGTAATCACCGGGGCGCAATGCCTCGGCGTACGTTGATGACATCATCATCATGAGCGAAAAAGAGGAAGATCACATTGCAGATCTGACCGAGACCTTCGACAACATGAGGCAACACGGCCTCAAGCTCAACCCAGAGAAGTGCATCTTCGGCATCCGGAAGGGGCAACTGCTGGGCTGTATGGTTTCCAAGCGGGGCATTCAGAGCGAACCCCCAAAAGATCGAAGCCCTACGAAGGATGCAGCCTCCAAGCACACGAAAGGAAGTCCAAAGGCTAACAGCAGAATTGCCTCGCCGAACCGTTTCATCTCAAGAGCCGCCGAACGAAGCCTTCCTTTCTTCGTGGTACTCCGAGCAAATTCGGCTTTCCAATGGGGCCCGAGCAACAACAAGCCTTCGATGACCTCAAGAAATACCTTGAAGACGCAGCAGTCATGACCAAACCGTCACCGAAGGCTGAACTGCTGTTGTACATCACTGCAACCGACACAGCGGTTAGCGCAGTGCTTGTGGAAGAGCGCAAAGAGGCAGACGTTCTGAGGCAACTCCCCATATATTATGTCTCCGAAGCTCTGAGCGGCTCAAAGCTCCTCTACTCCGAAATGGAGAAGATGGCATATGCTGTCGTGATGGCAAAAAGGAAACTTCGGCATTACTTCCAGAGCCACAACGTTTCGGTGCCCACAGCCTTCCCCCTCGGACATGTTCGAGAACACGGAGTCAACGGGCAGGATGGGCAAGTGGGCCTCGGAATTGGCGGAGCACGTCATAAGCTTCGTCGCCCGCAGCGCGATAAAGTCTCAAGTCCTCGCCGACTTCGTAGCCGATTGGAGCGCCTTCGGCGCCGAAGGGGGAAGCAAGAGTCACGCAGCCAATATGGGAAGTCCAGGGTGATGGTGCATACCGCCACCTTGGGTCGGCGGCCGCAACAGTCTTAAAGTCCCCTTCGGGCATCAAGCTCCGTTATGCCTTGCGGGCCGAACTATGACAACCGCACAAACAACGTGGCGAATACGAAGGCCCGTCGCTCGCTTGCGCTTCGGAAAGCCGTGGCCGTAGGTGCAAGGAGGCTCGTCATCCCGACGGACTCCGAACTTGTTGCCTCGCCACATTGGGAAAACCTACAAGGCAAAGAACCCGGATATGATGAAGTACCGTTGTGCCGTCCGAAGCATGGAAAAGTTCTTCATCGGCATCACAGTGAGAAGTTTTCCCAGGAACTACAACAAGGAGGCCGATGCCATCGCAAAGGCAACCGCACTACTCGAGCCCCTACCACCGGATGTCTTCTATGAAACAACCACCTCGAAGTCCACAGCCGATGAAGCAGCACCCCCAAGTTTGTGAACGCCATACAGAGTGAGGACTGGCGCGCCCCAATAGTAGCAGCGCTCAAAGGTTACTATGAGGCCGAAGATGGGGTCATCAGCAAGAGAGTGGCCATCAGAGCGAGAAACTACCACCTCGTCGACGGCAACCTGTACCGAAGAGGGGTGTGTGCCCCACTGCTAAAGTGCATATCGGTCACCGAGGGCAAGCAGCTGCTCCACGAAATCCATAGCGGCATGTGCTCACACCATCTCGGCACCAGGGCATTGGTGCAGAAAGCTTTCCGACAGGGTTTCTACTGGCCTTCGGCGGTCGCAGATGCCCATGACATAGTGCGCCATTGCCCAGAGTGCCAGCGCCATGCGCCCTACAGCAAGTTCGCTTCCAACGAGATACAGCTGTTACCACCGGTGTGGCCCTTCGCCCGGTGGGGTATTGACATCGTCGGCCCGCTACCCACGGCGCCCGGAAACTACACTCACGCAGTTGTGGCGGTCGAATATTCCTCCAAATGGGTTGAAGCGAAGCCGTTATTGAGTATCACTTCGGCAACCATTCAGAAGTTCTTTTGGCAAAACATAGTGTGCCGCTTCGGCGTCCCCCACGAGGTCACAGTGGATAATGGCAAACAGTTTGACAGCGCGGAGTTCAAGGAATTCTGTGCATACTTGGGAACGAAGTTGTGCTTCGCTTCGGTTTACCATCCGCAGTCCAACGGGGCGGTGGAGCGGGCCAATGGGATTATCTTCGCTGGCATCAAGAGGAACATCACTGACCTACCCAAGAGCAAATGGGCCGAAGAACTACCGAGGGTAATCTGGTCCCACAACACCACCACAACCGAACTACTCCGCTCTCCCCATTCAAGCCGTTGTACGGGGAGGAAGCCATGCTGCCCGAAGAGCTATGTCTGGGCACCTGGAGGAGCACACCCTCCGGAGACGAAGACCTCAAGGCGTCGGTTCAGAACATTGAGGAGGTCCGCCTACAGGCAGCCGAAAACCTCTCGGCCTACCAAGATGAGACCCGAAGGTGGAAAAACAAGAGGATCAAACCAAAGCTCATACGGTCAGGGGACCTGGTGCTACGCAAGGTGCCGAAGGGCAAACTGAAGGGCAAGATGCATGGGAAATGGGAAGGCCCGTTCATAGCGACAGCGACCGCAAACGAAGCAGCGTTCAAATTGCGCGCGGTTAACGGGCGATGAACGACCATACACGGAATGTGGACATGCTTCGAAGTACTTCGTCCGAAGCGCTTGCGAGTCTTAGCATAGTCTTTGAGTTTCAATAGTTTCTTTTTTCTCTTAAGTCGCGATGGCGACTCGTATCTTATGTACATTAAAGTAGTGGGGGACGTACTCTTTTCCTCACGGGGAGGCTTCGCGGTTCCCCTCGGATCCGCGAAGTATGAGGTTTTTAACGAGGCGGCCCCTTGTACCCCTTTGATTCCCGACATGTAATATAAGTCGTTGTTCCCCCATCCCTTCGTATGCGCTCTACTTTCGTTCAAAGAATGCTTTCGCCACTCGTCGAAGCTAGGCCACCGCCTTTGGGGGGGGGGGGGGCTAGTCTCCGAGGTGGCCTTCGGCGGAGTAAGTGACGGCCCTAGGCGCGGACCGCCTTAGGAGCGCGCGCACCAAGCCTGTCACTTATTGTCGTGACCGAAGAGAAAAGCCGCTTGACGCGGAGCGAGGCCACGATTCGGCCGGAGTAAGCGCACGCCTGGAGCGATGCGTCGGTCTCGATTTGACCGAAGAAAAAAGCTGCTTGACGCGGAGCGAGGCCACGATTCGGCCGGAGTAAGCGCACGCCTGGAGCGATGCGTCAGTCTCGATTTGACCGAAGAGAAAAGCCGCTTGACGCGGAGCGAGGCCACGATTCGGCCGAGTAAGCGCACGGCCGGAGGCGATGCGTCGGTCTCGATTTGACCGAAGAGAAAAACCGCTTGACGCGGAGCGAGGCCATGATTTGGCCGGAGTAAACGCACGCCTAAAGCAATGCTTCGGTCCTGGTTCGACCGAAGGGAAAGCCCGCTTCGCGTGGTATACAGCCTCGATTTGGCTCGAGCAGGCGCACTAAAAACGGTCATCGAGAAACGCACGTCCTGAACATAGCGTTGTTTTCTAACCCGAGAGGGCGAGCCGTTGCAAGTTACGTCCAGAGGGGAAGCGCGGTGCCGCTTCGTCCCAACGCAATCAGGGCTTTCTTGATCAAGCAAGTAGCGAACGCAACACTGAAACACGCAAAAGATGGGCGCAGGCACTTCTCGTCCTTTTTCCTCCTCACATTTTCAACATATAACATCCTTCGTAAAACAATGCAATCACAACACACACCGCCTCGAGCGCTAAATTTACAAAGCTGCGGTCAGAAATCCGCTCCGGGCATGCCGCGAACACTTCCGGGGGGGGAGTTCCGAAGTCCTGTGCTTCAAGTCTTCGCGCCAGCCCGTAGCCGCACTTAGCAATCAATCTTCGTTTAGCACATCCTCACAGATCTTGTCGATCAACCGAAGATATGCCATATCTATGATCTCCAGAGCCATCTCCCGAAGCTTGCTGTCGGTAGGCATCCGTCCTGCGCCGAAGTCAGGGTTAGAGTCTATGCGCAGGTGATCACTCTGTCTCCACCTTCACCGCCGCGAAGCTCTCCGACGAGGCGTCGGGGAATTAAATATACATATTCGGGCGGCCCAAGGACCCCCTCTTCGATCGGCTCTATTTTTGGAACGACCCCTTCGGTCACGAAGGGGTCCACTAAGTTTCGCCGAGCCGCCCTACGGGTGGCCCGCTCTCTAAGAATGGCATCCCGACGCACGGGATCCTTCGAAAAATCCGCAAAAAAGCGTTTAGCCGCTTCATTGTGAAGGCGGTAACGCTCCGCACGATACAACAAAAACTCGGCGTACGAAACATTAGGGTGGCGGATGCTAAACTTCGTCCACACGTTCGGCGTGACAAAAAGTGAGTTAAGGGGTATAGTTGAGCCGCTCGCACCTTCGACCCTCTCGCGCAGAACCACCGAAGGAACCCGCGCGTAAATACCGTGCATCGCCTTTACTTTACAAAAATTCATCCCATCAAGGGGAGAGTGGTTCACTCCTTTACAAGTCCCAGACCGACGCGTTTCAGACCTCGGCACCTTCGGCGACGACGGGGGCCTCGTTCAGCACGGCGCTCGCTTCGGTGGCCTCGACCGACGCGACCGTCGCGTCGACCGCTACCTCCGCGGGTCCTTCGCCGCCGGGAGAGCCGGCAGCCGCCAGCCGCAGCCTCCAAGCCCCGCCGCGTGTGCCGCCTCCGAAGCATCTGCCGTAGCGTCTTCCCCCGCGGGGACCGCGGCCGCCACGGCGTCGCCAGGGGGCGGCGCGACCTCTTCCTCGGTAGCGGGAGCAGCTTCAAGGCCGGCGGACGCCGAAGGGGCGGTCCCCGCGGCCGCCTCGGCATGCTCCCTCTCATTGCGGGCCCCGCGCGCCTCCCCCGTGCCCCTCTTCGGTGGTGGGAGCCGTCGTGTCTTCGGCGGCGCCAGCTTCGTCCTCAGGAGCACCGGTGGCCTCACCTTCCTCCGGTGCCGCAGCTGCGGGGCCCCCAGCGGTGATAAGAGGAACGCCGGGCATGGCGATCCAATCCCCCTCCGTCATGAACTGGGGCAGGGGTGGAGTGCCGCCAAACCGAACCTGGAGACGGTCGTAAACACGCTGTTGCAGTCGAGGCCTTATCTGAGAACAGTGAGGGCAATGTGTTAAAATACTCGCGAGAATGTACTTTTAACGCAACCATAAACAAAAGGAAGAAGTAGCTTCGGTGTACCTGCGCACTAAGGCGAGCGGACTCGTCCAAAGTGAGTTGATACCCGCGCTGGGAGAAGAATGTGTTCATGAAGTTTTTCGCCAGGTTCTTAGGGAGCACCGGGAGCTGTCCAACATCCAGGTCCGCGTCGGTGGGCCATTCGAAGTTCTCCTTGGTAAGACGACGAAGGTCGCCTTTGCTGATCGTCTTCTCCGAAGATGGACGATCCGAGGGCACCAGCGAGCACACCGAATACGCCAGCGTGCGAACCCCCACTGCAGCCCCGAGCTCTCCGAAGATTTTCGTGTTCGTTGAGATGAGGTCGAAGCAGGCACTCACCCACTCATAATATGACTCGACGGTGCACCGGGGAAACGGGATAGGCGGCGCGCTCAGATTGCACTGCTCCAGCAGCTGCAGTATATCGTTGCGAAGGGCCTCCGCGCTCCGAATGTGATCTGTGCGGTACCGCTCCGGCGTCCCGCTCAGTTTGCCAACCTCTTTCTGCGCTTCGGTCAGCTTGGCCTCCTTCTCCGCAAGTTGAACATGAAGGTCCTCCTTAGCGCTGCTCAGGCTCTCCATGTCGTGGCACAGCGTTTTGAGGGCAGCTTCGGAGGCCTTCGCTGCATCTTCTTTCTCCTGCTGCAGCCTCCGGGCGCGTTCTTGCTCCGCCGCCAGTCGCCCCTCCAGCTCCGCCACTCGGTTTTCAAGCGAGGAGACAGCGGCCACCGATCTCTCCTTCGCCTACTTGCTCTCCTGCTCCAGCCTTCGGGTGAGGCATCGCGACGCGATGAAGGCCTTCAGGGACAGGTCCCCGCATGCCGTCGTGAGCTCCGCCGCGGTAAGCTTCCCGAAGTATTCCTCTTCATGAGGTATGGCGAAGCTTGCCCCGGCTTCCTCCAGAAACTGGCGCTCATGCCCGCCACTCGTCAGCCCCAAAAAACGGATCGTCTTCCCGCCAATCAGCTTGGCTTCGGCGGGAACTTGAAGACGGACAGCGGCGGCGCGGGGCTCCTCACGCGTCACCCGATAACCGCTTCCTCCGCTGCTCTCGGGCTCCTCGTCCTCCCCTTCCTCCGCGTCGGCGACGACAACATCCTTCTCGGCACGGGAGCCGAAGGGGAGGCGGATTGCTCGGTGCCACCGGAGGACGTGTCGGACGAGCCGCCGGAGGCGTAGCCGGAATCATCCTTTTCTTGTGGGGCTTCGGCGCCGAGGGCAACGGGGCTCGGCTTGCGCGGCACGTCACCAACGGAGGACACGATGTGAACGTCGTTGTCGTCGTCCTTGTCTTTTTCGGTGGGCCGAGGGGGACAAGTAGCGGCCCGGCGGCCCCTTGCCCGGCCCCCTCGCCGAAGGTACGTCCGAAGGTATGTCCGAAGGCGCGGCCGCGCGCGGCGGCACGACGGCCATCACGTCTTCGACGAGGCCCGTCTCCACGTCAACAACGCAGTCCTCATAGGGGACGGGGGCGAGTCCGCCGCCGCCCGCCCCGCTTCTTCCGGCCTTCCCTTCGGCGGCGGCAGTGGCCGCGGCAGCGCGCTCCTCCCCGCCGGTCTTCTCGCAGCGGCGCGCGGCAAAGTCACCGTCTCCTCGGCGTCCGCTTCGGCGGCCGCAACCGCCGCGACCTTCTTCTCGGCCGCCTCGCGATGCTTGGCAAAACCGACGCGCTCGGTGGTGCGATCTTGAAAAATTCGAATACCCGGTTCGTCCGGGATCCGTTCGGCCTCCGCGACGGTGTCTTTATACTCCTTCGGCAAGACGGGGCCGAGGATGAAGTCCCCGTGCGCCTCCACCTTCCTTCTCCTCAGCACTGCGGGAAAACAGTCCAGTCGGTCAGCATTTCATTTACCGGAACGTAGCCAAGAAGAACCCTCCGAAGGACGCAAAGTAACTTACACTCGGCTGTGAAGCCGAAGACCTTCGTCCGGCCGGGGCGGGGGAATGCCCCCGATATCCTCCGCCCACTCGTCTTCGGTCACGGACCAGCCGTCCACCAACGGGCACACGGGGATGCTGCGGTACTCCTCCACGATGTCGCGTGTGCCGTACTTGCGCGCGAACCGGCGCAACATTATCACGAACTCGTCGCCCTCCGGCACGATGGGTTCTTGGCGTAGGACTCGTGGAGGGGCGGGAGCTCCTTCGTCGCCGACGGTGAGAGCCTCCGGAAGAAGGGGGGCTCAGGGTGTAGTAGAACCGATCGTTGCCGCCAATCCGAAGGCCACTTGTTCCGTATGCGGTGACCGGCTCACCACGCCGGCCTTGTACGAAAAGTTGAGACAGCCGCGAACCGGCGGTCCTTCTCCACGGATTGGTCCCCCTCCTCCTCGAAGACCGTCCGCCGCCGGTGGTGCACCCGATGCGCCGAAGCGAACCCCTCGGCGGAGGGCTTGATCTTCATTGTCCGGCATATCCACATGTACACCGACGGGCCGCAGGATGGCGTTTGGGGTGAGCCGGTGCGGGTAGATATCGAAGTACGGAGAATGTCGACGACGGCGGGGTGTAGCGGGAACCAAAGCCCCGCGTACAAGTAGGTCATGAAAGATGACAACTTCATTGTCCCATGGCCGCGGCACGGTCTCCCGTCCGGGGGCTCGACCGGCCCCGACCATGCGGTTCTTCACCGCCGACTCCACGTCGGTCTTGTCGATCCGGCTCCGACCGAACGTGTAGGTCTTCGCAATCTCTCTTGCGACAAGCATCGCGCCTCCGCTTCGGCGCCATGAATGCTAACTAAGCACGAAGCGAAAACGGAAGCAAGGGGGCCGGAGGAAGTCTTACAATAGACCTTCGGAGCTCTCGCGCGTCGTAGCTTTGGGTCGCGCAGCGCGTGTGGGGCAACCCAAAGGGAGGCCCCCCTTTTATAGTAATGAGTCCCGATAATCGCGCCGACGACGACCGAAATTACCTTTTTACCCAGTAATAACCCCTCACAATGGTAAATTTCCCAAGGGGCGGCGCACGTCTTTTTTTTTTTTCGGGTCGCCGTGTCGCCGTGGGCCGTCCGGGGGGAGTTCCGAAGACCATTCTTCACCCCGACAAGGTTAATCGTAAGTTCGGCCCATCGCGAGTTCGGGGACGGCCCTCACCGACGAGGGGCTACCGTTGGGGAAGTTGGTCTTCGGAAGCATCACCCTCGTCCGGCCATGCTGGCGACCTTCGGTCTGCGTACGGCTTCAGACTCGTGGGGAAACCTTCGTTGTACGGGCGCCAACAAAACGCTAATGCCGCTTATGCCATGTGAGTTTTGTTGTGCAGGAATGATCCCACGTGGCGGCACCTACCTTCGGTGCCGAAGGTGCGGATGGCCGTTCTCCGGCGACGAAGGTCCGAGAGGACCAGGAGCGAGGCGCGCCGGCCGGGGACATCGCGTCCGGGGCCAGTGGCGGCGCGGGCAAGGTGTCCGAAGAGGCGCGACGCCCCCAATCCAGGATTGCTACTTCGGCGCCGAAGGTGCGGCGATCCTGGACACGTGGCTGCCGCCGACGTGTAAAGTGGGCTCCGGGCGAGGCAGAGACAAGGGTGTCCGCGTGTAAAGGCGTTTCGGTCGTACGAAGACACGCTGGAGGCCTGTACGACGCGAGGACTTACTGTTATACCCTTGTAAAGTGTTTAAAGCAGTTTGTCAGGAACGGAAAAGGTATAATTGAGGCAAATGACTATACCCAGGGGTCTCCTATAAATAGTGAACCCCTTGTAATGAAACGGACACACTGTAATGAGAAGAGAGCACCGAAGGCAACAGCTGGTCTTTCGGTCTTCGGTCTGCTGAGTATTTCCTTGTTTCCTTTACTGTATAGTCAAGTTTTAGTGTTTCCTCTCCTTGCGCAAGTAGAAGTAGAAGCCTCGTGGTAGTAGGCGAAGGGAGGGAGAGAACTCAGGGGGCTGTTGTGTCGGCGTCCACCCTTCGGGCCTCGATTTCCACCAACAAGCAGGCCCTCGCTCACCAAGATGCAAGTACAACGACGAGGGTGCCCGCCATGCAGCCATGCACGTGCATGTGTGCTCATGCATGTTTCCTTATGCGTGTGTGCGCATACATGCACGGAGGCCAACCAACAGCCGCCGTCGCCGCGCTCCCCGTGGTGCTCTTGCTAGAGTGTCGACCGACGCGAAGATCTCCACCACCTCGACTTCCATGTCGTGACATCTCTTAGTCTCGGCTACGCGTGCTCCATACATCCGCGATCAATACGTGCCGTTCGTTGCCGACGAAGATGGACGGCACGGGCGGGCGGAGCCGATGTCCCAACCGCGCTAGGCTCATGGACCGACGAGGCCATGGATGATGCCGACGCCACACCCACCTACACCACACATGCATGGAGAACAGGTAGCGAAGACGACCACGGCGGCAGAATCGGAGGTGCTCCGAAGAAGATAAACTTGCGGAGATAATTAACTAGGAGCCTTGCGAGGCCCTAGGAACCGAGAGACCACGTCGCCCAAGATCGGATCGCCGTCGCCAGGGCTATGGAGTGCATACACATATAGGGACTTGTATTTATTTTTCTTTAAAGATTAATAAAGAAACTTGTTCCTTCTTTCTTCTCGTGTATTTAGTACATCGGCACGCCCGCATTCTTTTTCTCAAAGAGGGGAATCCTTGTGATTTTTCTCTCCAAACAATGTTAATAGAAGAGTAAATGTAAGGTTATGTCCAGAATTGAGGTGTACGTGAGCAAGAAAATACTCCATGGTACACAAACGTCATGACGGTTGCCCTCCTCTCTCTTTTATAGACGCAAGGGGAGGGGCAAAAGAGGGAAAACGAGCAAAAGCTACGATCCTAGCTGCCGGGACGTCTTCTTGCACGTCACCGTTCGTCAAGGCGCATTGAAGAGGGTCCGAACCGCGTTGTCGTCGAGGCCGCCGCGTGGCCGGGCGGGGCTGTTTATTTTTGGTCACCCGGCTCCTCCTCCGAGCACTTTGGTGCCGATTCAACCCGTCCGAGCACGAGATGAGCTCGCCACGTTAGGGACTAATCGTAGGCCGCGTGCTAATCGTAGGGGGCACTTGAGTGCCGCCGTCGGAGTGGCGTGTTGTAGGGTCGGATGGGACGACGCGTCGAGGGCCGCGCGACCGAACAATGCCACATTAAGGCTCTCGTCGAGCCGGCCACCCGCGCGTGCCTCCGGCCGGCGTATTTGCATGGCGTGGGGAACCGGCGTCCCACGCGTCGTTGCGGGGAAGCTTGTGCGTCGGGGTGGCACCACGTTTGCGTAGACCGCGTCTTGGTCGGAGGCGAGAGACCGCTCGTGCAAACGAGCGGCCGTCGGAGGCGAGGCGGAAACTCCTCGTGCGAGGCGAGAGATTTGTCGTGCGAGACGGAGACTCCTCGTGCAAGGCGCAGACTTGTCGGGGAAGCCACTTCCTAGATGGAGACTTGTCGGGGAAGCCTCCAGCAGGTCGGAGACGAGGCGTCTTGCCGTTGATGGTCTTGGCGAGGATCCGGAGCTCTCTCTTGTGTTGGATCTTGGCCTTCACATTGTCGATGGTGTCCGAAGACTCCACCCCAAGAGTGATTATAATGGTGTCCTAATCTGGACCCTTGTCAACTAGTATAGTACTTTAGCCTTTCACATTTAAGATATGCTCATTTATCTCTCTCACATATATCTTTGGCTTTTGTGTCCAAGCCGCGTGTAAGCTTACATCCCACCTCTCCTCTCTCTCCTCTCTTCTCTCCTACACATCATCGTTTAGCCACCTTAAAACCTACCATAATACTTGCTCTAAGTTAGACACCAAGTCTACACGCAAAACGAAGCCTCGTGCGGATCCCGTGTGGTAGCCCGTATGCGCGAAGTGTCCTCTTATTTAATAAAACGGGAGCAGAATATTTGAGAGGAATATTATATAGACTCCATGGTAGAAAATCTGCATTGGAGAACATAATTTCTTGCAAATTGTGATAGTCTTCGACATATAGACCCTATGGTTAGAGTCTAGGTTGGGAGTGCCCCAAGGAGTACTTACCGGTGGGAACATCTCGCCTTCACTATATATAAAAAACGATTGCGTCCTACTCCTTTCGTTTCATATTACTTGTCGTTTTGACTTTTGATATATCTAGATATAAATATGAAACCGAGAGAGTACTTTCTTTCTATGGGCAGGTCAAAATTTCAGCCACACCTACAAAAGGAGCCAGACTTCTTAAATATCATTTCCAAGAGTGTTTGATGGGATGACCTGCCCTAGAAATGGGGACTATTTTCAGGAATGGACGATGGGGGCTGTTTCTTGAATCCGCTCCTGAACATGATTTCTAAGAGGATGAAAAATCGTAATTTTACATATTATCTCGGATGAAAAAAAATTATACCAAAATTTAATTTGCAACAAACTTTTCGGTGGATTTTTTTGACGTTTCGGAAGGAGGGATGGCCGGCCGTCTACCGTTTAATGTATAGGAAACCACTGGTCCCATTATGGCCCATGTGAAGCAACAAATGAGGGAAAAAAACTTCCAAAGTTCTAGTCGTCTGAATTATCATCCACCAATCAAGTAGATACTTTTTTCTCGAATAAATCAGCATCAATCACCGTCGCAAGTATTTTCTCTCAAACCAAATCAGCTTCAGCCACCAGCCGGCCGAACAAGCTGCAAGTCAGCGGCATCACAATCATGTAGGGCCATTTATTATTTGCGGATTTCTTGCTCAACATAATGAAAAGGCTCGCGCTGCTACTCTTGGCGATTCACTTTGCCATTGGTTGGTCCCCGCGGTTCTATGAATCGTGAACCTTCATGCCATGGCGATGCCATCTGCTGTATGTCATCCCTCTGGTACAATAATACTGCAAGCCTTAACCGCGTTATCTGTGTTTGCAGTTCTTGTTGCAGATGTTGGGGGGCGGCGATATCATGCATATGCTTGTCCTCCTTTCTCCTGCGGTGGTTTTAGCAAATGTATCGTACCCCTTCTTCCGGCAAGGTGATCCGCATGGTTGCGGTGTTCAGTCGTACGAGCTGGTTTGCACGGCAACGAATGCTACAATTCGCATCGGCAGTGGAACATACAAAGTGCTTAGCATCAACTACTCTGATTCCACCTTTTGGGTTGTCGACGCCAACTTGGACATGCAGAGCAGTTGCCCCCTTCCTCCGTGGGATTACCGTCCTCATTATGGCTATGGGAGGCGACGTCGCAGCATTATTGTTGAGTTGGAGACCAGGGGCTACTGGGTTACCTTTGCGAATTGTTCCCAGGAAACAAAGTACAATGGCATTTGGCATCCGGTCAAATGCCTGAGTACCACCGATTTTTTCATCTACATGGCCATCGGCAACCTCGACGAGGCTGAGTCTTTCGAGCCCTCATGTGGTTACCTGGCCAGGACTCCGTTGGGTGGTCCAGGCATGATGCTGCCGGTGCCCAAGAATGCAAGCTATCCGGATGTTAAGTTCACGAGGGAAGGATTCACCCTTCGATTCCCTTATTTGATTGGTGGGGACTTCAGAAAGTGCCTCGCAGAGTCGAAGAGGTGAGTATCTTATCATTACGCGAAGGGTAAAGGTGTGTTATTTGATTCTTAATGTATTGTCAAAGGTCCTCTAGCTCATTTGTTGGTTAGAGGGGCCGTGACATGTTCGCACCAGTAGACCCAGGTTTGACTTCTTATTGGGGTGAATTTATGGAGCTGTTTTTTTTTTTTAAAAAATTACTTCTTAGAAAAAAAACTGTGGGGATCTTCACCCAACGGGTCTAGTTTTTTTATTCTTAATGTATTTGATTCCCAATGTAATTTCTTTCTATGCTATCGTGTGGTGCAGTGAATTCCGTTATGAGTTCCACACAGAAGACACCAAGAATCGGATTTGGGACATTCTTACCATTGACCGTATTTTATGGCTCTGCGTTACTGAGCAATTCTTACCAGCTCATGGTGAACAAAGCGTCTTATTTTCATTAGCTGACGGTGTCCATATATATATCGGCAGATTTAATGGTTTGCCATCTTTGTTCGTTGGTATCATCAGGCTAACAATACCGATTGCTATGTTGATTCTCAAGTTCGTTGGTACTCACGCTTAAAATATATCTATACATCATCTTAGCCGTGTCAGTTTCTTTTTTCATATTCAAACTTTGGTTTTGGCACAGTTCTTTGCAGGTTCATATTGGTTTCACTGGCGGTGTTTACCTTCCTTGTCCACAAATATTGGAAAACAAGAATAACAATGGATGTGGTCGAGAAGTTTCTACGGATGCAACAAATCCTCAATGGCCCATTGAGATATGCCTACACGGATATCATTGCAATCACAAGTCATTTCAGAGAGAAGCTCGGACAAGGAGGATACGGCTCCGTGTACAAGGGTGTCCTACTCCCAGGAAATGTACACATCGCCGTCAAGATGCTCGGAAATTCCAACTGCAATGGAGAAGAGTTTATCAGTGAGGTAGCCACCATTGGCAGGATCCACCATGTTAATGTGGTGCGTCTCGTGGGATTCTGCTCAGAGGAAATGAGGAGGGCACTTCTCTACGAGTACATGCCCAATGGTTCTCTTGACAAGTACATCTTCTCATTAGAGAAGAGGCTTTCTTGGGACAAGCTGAATGAAATTGCTTTGGGAATTGCCAGGGGGATCAACTACTTACATCAGGGGTGTGACATGCAGATTTTACATTTTGATATAAAGCCGCACAATATCCTTCTTGATAACAACTTGGTTCCCAAAGTTGCTGATTTTGGGCTAGCGAAACTATTCCCAAGGGACAATAGTTTTGTGCCAATGAGCGCTATGCGGGGAACAATTGGATATATAGCTCCAGAAATGGTGTCCCGCAGCTTTGGCGTCATATCCACCAAGTCAGATGTGTACAGCTTTGGGATGCTGCTGTTGGAGATGGTTGGAGGGCGCAGGAACGCTGACCCAGACGCGGGAAGCTCCAGCCAAGCTTACTACCCGTCAGTTGTGTATGGCCAGCTGATTGGAGAGCAAGTTGGTGAGATCCGTGAAGATGTCGACATGCATGAGTTGGAGAAGAAGTTGTGCATTGTTGGACTCTGGTGCATCCAGATGAGGTCTCATGATCGACCAAAAATGAGTGAGGTCATAGAGATGCTTGAAGGGGGTGTTGATGCTCAGCAAATGCCCCCGAGGCCGTTCTTCTGTGACGATGAGATGCCTCCCGGAGTGGATTTTGGTTCTGTCTCTTCTGAACTGGATGTGAACTGTCCTCAGGTGGATTCTTACTCGCTGTCCTCCGAACTGTATGCGATAGAGGAGGAGTAAGAAGAGTGAAAATAGTAGGTCATTTTTGTGTGTTTGATTTTAAATGTACAATTGTTTTCTCTTCTTATATATCTTTTTTTTTTTAAAAGTATTGGTACAAAGAACTGCAGCTGATGTATCAGTGCTGAAATAAAGGGTATAGTTATTCATGTATCTCATTCATTTGTGCATGTATAAACTAAAACAAGAGTAATGTTTAATCCTTCTTTCAGCAGTGCCAATTCATCAAATCAAAAGTCTAAACTCGAGTTTGATGACAAGCCTAATGCACCGAGGCTCGCGTTTTCGTCAGCTGATAGGCTTCATAACTGTTTCATTTCATTACTTGTATGTACTTGTACTCATGGAGTCCTATCTTATTATAAGTCATAACACGCTCAAATTGGATACGTGAATGCAACCTTTTCATTTATCTGACGTGAGGCTGGTTTCCATTTCTCGAGCATTTGCTCACTCGCATGGCCTCAACTATCTTAGTTGGACCGATAATTTTTTTAAAAAAATGTTGGACCGATAATTTTCAAGAAATGTTAGATTGATATTATATTTTTCAACAAAATAAAGTTAGATCAACAACTTTTTGGAATAAGTACAATCCAACATTTTTTTAAATATTGTTACATCAACATTTTTTAAAGAAATGTTGTCAACATTTTCAGTTGCATCGATCCTGACGGAGGGCTAGCCAGCCCCCGACAGCATGCCACGGCGGTGTGGTGGTCAGCGTGCTCCGCGCAGGGGCGGGAGCACATGAGTGAGCAACGAGAGTCTAATTTTGAGATGTGCATCTAAAAGTTTTTATTCATTGTAGGCATTTTAAATAGTGAAAGTTTCAACTCAAAACTCCCTTCCCAAAGATAGGATGGATAGGATTTCCCTGCGGAGGATACACACTACTAATAGTAGCCGATATGCATAAACTGAACTCGGCTTAGGTGCTCATCGCATTTGAACCTTCTTAAATAGCATCATATTCAAGGAAATATGTTGTTGGAGAATTTGGTAAAAACCTTCACCCTCGAAACTTCGGAGTAACCGAGATTTCGGCAAATTCGTGAAAGTGTTCGGAGATGAGTCACCGAGTCGCGAATACTTGTTTCATAACATGATCGTGAAGGTCTTTCGTTATGTCGGTGCGGAATGTGGTCCCGACACTAACCGATAGTAAGCGCCGTGGTCTATCCCTCGATGATCGATGCTAAGCAATAAAAGACACAGAGGTTTATCCTGGTTCCGGCCGGTGGGCCGTACGTCCAACGCGTGGTGTGCTCGAGGCACTGTATTACTTAGCACCGGGGGTGCCTGTAGTGGGGCTGCTACAAGCGAGGCGGGAGAGGAAGCGTGGCTTCCAAGTCCCCGGTGTAGTGGTTGAAGATGTTGTGGGAGAATGGGAGGACAAGTGCGTGGCACCGCTTGTCCCCGTTGCGTTGTCTATGTTCCCCCCCGTCCTCCCCGTGGCGGGGAGGGTTCGTCCCCCTTTTATAGATCAAGGAGGGAGCGAATCACATGCGCGTCGCGCTATTTAGCTACGTGAAGGGGCGTGGCGTGCTATGTCAGAGTGGGCGGCCGTCCGGACGATCCTTGCAGCGATCCGGCCATCATGGCCTACCTTGTACCCGAACAGTGGTGGTTCGAGGGTAGAAGGGCGGCGGAGAGTGGTGATGTCTTCGACGGGCTCGAGGGAGGCTCGACGCCGGCCCGCACGGAGTACGGGGAGTAGGTAAAACGGCGTCCCATTTCACCGTCGTCGGAGTCGTTGCTACGGCGCTCGGTGTGCGCTCGCACGCGCGGGGACGGCTGCCATGCCGTAACAGTGGCAGGGATGGCGTTCCACCGGCCTAGCGCCTCCACCTAACCCCCGTAGGGTCACGGGAAAGCAAATCGAGGGTGCGGCCGGCCCCCCTTCGAGGGCTCGGCGCGTTAGGCCTTAGGAGCGGGCGCACGGCGTCACGGGACTGACACCGGCCGCGCTGCACAGTCCCTCTCCACAGTGATGGGGATGGGCTCCCTCCCGGGGAGTTGGTGCGGCGGCACGGGGCGCGAGCCCCCGGCGCATGATGGCGCTGTCCCGTCGGTGTCGGGCGTTAAATGCCCGCGTACGGGGGGCGGGCGCACGCGTGCGGGGAGCGCCCTCGAGTGAGGCGGACCCCGATCGAGGGTGGGGGCGGACCCTCGAGCGAGGCGGAGCCTCGCTCGAGGGGGAGCGGGCCCTCGAGTGGGATGGAGCCCGCTCGAGGGAAGCGCACCCCCTCGAACGGGATGGAGCCCGCCCGAGGGAGGCGCGCACCCTCGAGCGAGGCGAAGCTTGCTCGAGGGGATCTTCAAGAGGGCCGCCTTGGTGGGCCGTTGAGGTCCCCGCGACGTGGGCCGTATCCGCATGGTTAGGCAAAGTGTGTTTGGCTTTGTTGCGGGTTTTAAGTGGGGATTTCCCGATTGTTAAAGGGGACCCCTAGGGCTGTCCCCGACACGTTATTTTTACATGATTCACTAACCCCCGAGTTTGCGGCGCCGAATGAGCACTAGATCGCGTGTCCGTTTCTTGTTTCGGGATAGCGGGAACTTGGCAAGTTCGGGGAATTGTGGTGATGGAAACTTCGGGGATATTAAGGAACCTCACTTCGGCTGTGAATGCGAAGCTCAATTCGAGAGATCTTGGTGGTTGACGACTATCGCGAATGAAGAGTCAAAGGTCGAGGAAAAGATCGAGTCAAAGGTGTAACCTCAAAAGTCCGGGTTCGAGGTGTGACCGGTGGCGACTTGTAAATATGTGAAATTAGTTTCGCAAATCACGGTGTGTAAAAGACATTCTTGTACATATTCACACTTAGAATATTCTTTAGATTCGAGGATAATCTCGGAATGTAAAAGTCTTTTCGCCTACCTATAAAAGGGGGTTTGAGGGCACGTGTAAAGGGATTCACAACATTTGAGGTAGATACGGACTTTCGGGGGAAACCTTCTCCCCTTACTTTTACATGCTTTCTTGTGCTCGTTCTTGAACTTTGTGTTCGGGGCTCCCATCCGATTTTCCGATCCCCCAACATTGGCGCCCACCATGGTTTCAGCCGAAAAACAACACACGATGCCTCCAAGTCCAAGAAGAACACACCTGCTAAGGCTCACCAGGAAGATCATCACATCGCAGAAGGCAATGGAAACTCTCTCACTGCAGAGCCTTTGCAGATCTCAGATCATGAAAGGAGAGCAAAACTAGAGGCCCTCCAGAAGGCACAAGCTGAGAAAACTGCGCACACTTTGGAAGCATTTGCCGAGGAAGAAGTGAAGAAGACGATGATGAGGTTGTAGACAGACACTTGCAAATGATGAATCAAAAGCTCCGTTACTCCAGAAAGAGAAAGAGAGATTCGCGAATCAGCTGGAAGCAAAAAGAAAAGCTTCAAAGAAACTGGAGAAGCTCAACTAGGCAAACGAACAACTGAAAAAGATACAAAGGGAAATTGATGAAATGAAAGAACAAGAGAACATTTCACTATGGCGTGATTCACCACACCAGAACTCTGGCCAACACAAAAGAACTCCAAGAGAAAACTTGTTCACAGGCAATGGAATCTCGCCATTCGCAGACCCAGAGTCGCCACTATCGCTAGGGCTACAAACAGCACCATGGGCACCATGGCCACCGAAATAAGTACAATGGTTATGGGCATTCTAGACAATTCATCATGAGCTATGAAGTAGTCGTAAATTTGGCGAGGAGGAGATGATGCGGCACTAGCCAAATCTTTCATTATTTCTGTGAAGGTCCAGGTCCTCAACTCGGTATTCTTTGTTGCCTCCACACTCAATATATAGTTGGATTGATCTCAAGACAAAATTCATTCGAGGCATTTCAAGTATTTCATGAAACTTCGGCAAAACCATCGGATCTTTTCAATTACAAACAAAAAGACATGGAGCCACTTCGGAGATTTGTGAGAAGATTCATGCAACGAAGTCCCAAATTCTAGGAACATATGACAAAACAACAATCCAAGCACTTATCAAAGGTCTGACTCCAGGACCAACAACCTCGTACGTAACCGGAAAAGAACCACGAGACCATCGAGGAACTTTTCGAAGAATTGGAACAATACATCAAGTCTAATGACGATCACCGAAAGAGAGTCGCCGAGCGAAATCAAGCAAGACAAGGTAATAGAGGAACACCATGGAGACCTCGGTTCCAAACTCCATGAAACATCAACAATGTGGAAAACCCTCGGTTCAATTAGGACAATAGACCAAGCACAAGAGGAGGTTTTACGTTGAGAGGAAGAGGAAGGGGAAGAGGACCCCCAAAAGTGCAAAACCACGACCCAAGAGATCCATACTTCTACTACCGATATCATGGCAAGGGCCATAACACCGAAGCATGCCCGGAAACTAAAAAAACATAGCAAGAATCCAGCAAGAGAAAACTATGATGAGCATTGTCTCTATGATGCCGAACCAATTCCGTCCAAACTTCGACAACCACGGCTCATGGGTCCTCAACCAAGCCCAATCCCGATTCAGCAATTTCATCGGGCATAATCATCTTGGCAGCCTTCGCAACAGTTCTATCCTCGGTCTCATGCAATTCAAACCATTCAAGAACCACAACCAATTCAAGAAATGTTGCCGCCACCACAAGATAATTCATCAAGACTAGAGTCGAGTTCAAGAAGCCATAATCTGAAAGCATTGCCCTCTTTCGGATCTATCATGCCTATCATAGGAGGCTCAGCCATGGAGTTCGAAACAAAGATGCAAATAAATAACTATTTCAGATATGTGAACACAGTCATCAATGATGGTCCAGCAGCGCGTCCAGAGTGGGCCAAGGTACCGATAACATTCACCGAACAAGACTTCAAATTAAAGTCAACAGACCACAATGATGCCATGACCATCGAAGTGAACATACCTGGATGGATTATCGGAAAAGTTCTCGGTGGATAATGGAAGTTCGACAGATATTTTATTCATGAAAACTTTCAAGAAAATGAGCTTGAGTCAACACATCTTCGCAACCGCCGGAGTATCCACTACTGGGTTTCGAAGGAAAGCCAATCAAGCCGGTAGGAAAGATATCTCTTCCAATATCCTTCGGGGATTTGGACAATGCTAGAACAAAGACTCTAACTTTTGACGTAGTCGACATGTATCATACCTACTTTGCGATCTTCGGAAGAGGGTTCATCAAACAGATTTGATGCCTTGATAAGGCAACAATTTCGTGCATGAAAATCCCAGCACCCAAGGGGGTCATCATGGTATTTGGTGATCAACAAGAAGCCGAAACATCGAGAAGGGCTTCACGCTGTCGGTGTTTTGGACCGGCAACCTACTACGGAGAGTACCCGAAGTAGATGAATGTGACTCGCCGAGATCGGTAACTCGAAGGAAGAGGCACGCGACACACAATTTAGACGAGTTCGGGCCGCGAGGTGCGTAATACCCTACGTCCCGTATGCTTTGCGTAGCTCGGGATTGATAGGGCACGATTACGGGATGGTGCAATGGTGCGCCGTGAGTTGAGATTGGATGAGGTGATCCGGGGATCGGTCCCCGCCTCGCCTTATATAGTCCGGGAGGCGGTGGTTACAAGTCGGAGTAGGGGAAGGAGTACTAGTCGAGTACGTCTAGAAGACCTCTACACGGTGCGGAACATGTACGAGTCCTATCCGAGTACTACTCCGTGTCGTCCTTGTGCTCCACGCCTTCGGGTGCCGTGTAGCGCAAGTCGGGTAGTCCCGGGGGCCCACCGAGTAGTCGGTCCTGGTACCCACCGAGGTAGTGGGCCCAGGGAGGTCCATACGACAAGCCCCCGAGTACTTTGTAGTCGAGAAGGATAGCTTCCAGTAGTCTTGACGGCCTTAACGAGTAGTCCTCAAGCGTCCCTGAGTGCTACGAGTCAAAAGTCCTCAAGAGTAGTCGAAGCATCCCGAGGCTGGAATGTACTCCAGCTGATGTTTGAGCAATCTTGAAGTCTTCTCGAGTAGTCCCAAGCGTCCTTGAAATCCGCCTTCGAAGGTCTTCAAAAATGCTCGTCTTGTCTTGAAGCCGGAGCCGTCAAGAAGATACGATTTGCGGAACCGCAATCCACGTAGGGTAGCCCCCGAGCCTCGAGCCGCGGGCTGCGGGCCGAGGATCTATCCGAAGCCTTCGCGAGAAAATCCCGAAAAATCCGGAGAGAAAAAACCGAAGGACACGTGGCACGGAGCCCCCGAGCCTTGAGTCGAGTACTTCCTCTCGAATTGAAGGGTCTTCTTGAAGAATGTGTCCTGAGATGCTCTTGAGACTAGCCGCGTCCCAGGTAGTCGAGTAGAAGTAGCCGAGCCACCGAGGTGAGGCACGTCGACTAGTAGAATACGAAGAGTCACGCGCGCCGGCCGAGTCGGCCACGCGCGGACTTATCCGCCGCCCGTTGTGGGGGCGTTTTGGCTTATAAATACAAGCCGAAACCCTTAGGGTTTTTCACCCAAGTGAGCCACAGTCATTTGCCACTTGAATCTTGAAGAAAATCCACTCCAGCGAGCGCTGCCGCCGTAGTAGATCTGAGCGTATCGCCACCCGAAAGCTGCAGGGTAGCCCCCGAGCGAATGCGAGTGAAGACTCCCTCGTTCTTGGAGGATGAAGCCGTCCCCGTCGAAGACGTCGAAGGCCGGCGGGAAGAAGAGGAGCCATGCAGAGGCTGCCGCGGCCGGCACCGGAGCGGCGCCGCCCACGTCTCCACCGCGCGCCGACCCAAGCCGCGAGTGGAAAAGGTCGAAGGTGAAGACCGAGGACTTGCCGACCCCGTTGAACTCCGGGTTCATCGGGGAGAAGGAGATCGATATGTGGAGATGCGCCGGGGAGATCCCTATCCAATGGAGAAGGCGCAAGACGAGATCCCGATGTTCTCGCGCTTCGTGGAGCGCGGGCTTGCGCTCCCAGCGAGCGATTTCTTCAAAGGGCTTCTCAGGTACTATGGCATCGAGTACCTCAACTTGAACCCCAACGGAATCTTCCACACTTCGTCTTCGTCCATTTCTGCGAAGCATTCTTGGGGATCAAGCCGCATTGGATTCTCTTCCGGAAATTCTTCCGCGTGAAGCCGCAGCCCGGCGCCTCCAACCCCGCAGTAGTCGGCGGGGCCGGGATCCGGGTTGAGGGAAGATGCCGCCGAGCGCACTCGGCGTACAAGCTCGTGGACTCCAACACGGATTGGAAGACGAGGTGGTTCTATACCACGAACCACCATCCCGAGCCGCCGAAGCCGAGCGGACGGCGGCCCAAGCACCAAGAGTGGTGGAACACGGAACCCACCATGCAAGAGGGGATCCGGCTCCCGGAGTTGCCGGGACGAATCAAGGCCCCGCGTGATGCGGGGACCGAGGGCCGAGCATGTGGCCTTCGGTTTCATGAAGCGCGGATCCGGCCCGCCGCGGCGCGGGATACGATGGGCTTCGAGTACACCGGCGACGACGACACGTCGCGGATGCGGGGGCGAAATTGAAGACAACGACATCATCGAGAGGTTGTCGAGGATCTTCAAGGACATGCCGGAGTACACGGCGTGCCCTGTCGAGGAGTTCTCCGCCGCGCGCCCGCCCAACGAGGTAAGTAGTCGTACCCACCTCGTCGAGTAGTAGGCACTTGTAGCAGAGGTGCTGACGCCTTTGTGTCTGTTGCGCAGGATGATGTGAAGCGGTTTGTCTCTGAGCCGCAGCCACCACCGAGCGGGATTGAGATCCCGACGGTGGAGAAGGTGAAGGAGCGCCGAGTAGTCGGAGACGACGACGATCCCGTTATCGTGGAGGATACCTCCGATGACGAAGAAGACGAGGAGACGCTGCAGGACCGCTTCCAGCTGCGGTCGAGGTTTAGCCGTCCGGGCTTGCCTCATGTGCCTCTCATCCAAGACCCTCCGGCTAGCACGGGAGGCTAGCCTCTTGCCGCGCCGCCAAGGAAGCCGCGCAACCCCGCCAAGAAGCGGGTAGCCAAGAAGATGAAGGTCTCGGAGACCACGCCTCCGGAGGTAAGTCGTCTTGAGCGAGTAGTCGGGTACCCGGTGATCGAGTACGGTGGCCGACGAGTAGTTATCCCCGTGTGCGGGAGAGGCCGCCCGGCGAGCCCGTGGAGGAGGGCGATGAGGGCGTGTGGCCCACGGTGGGGGAACCGGATGGAAGCCGAAGTCCGGCCTCCCACCGTTGAAGAACTCTCGGCGCAGGCGGAGCGCCGCCCCCCGCCCCCCGAAGGGAGCAGAGTACCCGCGACCGCCGCCGCTGGAGGGGTGGGAGCCGCGAGGGGCGCGAGAACGTCCGCGCCGGCCGCCGCCACCGTAGAGGAGGCGGTAGTCGAGGAGGCGCAAGAAGAAACGCCCGCCGAGGGTGGACTGGTTGACATCGCCGGCATCCTCGGTGCGCCGGCCGTGACTATCGTCCGGTCGAACTTGTAAGTATCACGCCTTCATGAGTGGTACTCATTGTAGTAGTCGATGTTATCTCGATGAACCTTTGTGGATACTTGTGCGGAAAATCCACCGACTTGAGCCGGGACGGAGAGGAGCCCACGACGGCAGAGGCGAGAAAAGGCCGCGCCGCCCGTCGAGGAACCCGCTCCAGAAGCCCAAGCCACGACCGAGCCCCCGGGCCGCCGGGCGGCGCTCGCCGGGAGGCGGTCATAGTCGAAGGTGAGTACTCTTCCTGAAGCTGTAGAGCCCAAGAAGAGTAGTCGAGAATGCTGATGCGCGTGTTCCTTGGTGACAGGCGCTGAAGGGGGTGACATCCCTGCAGGGGTGCCCGTGCAAGAGTTGACACCAGAGGCCCCGGAGGCTGCGGTAGGAGCCCCCGAGCCCGTGGGAGAAACCGTCGAGAAGTCCGCCGAGGAGGAGGCGGCTGCCACGTCGCCAGGGGTTGCCCTGGAGGTGGCGATCCGGTCTCCCGAGATCCAAGACGCGGAGCCTATCCGCTCGGCGCCAATGACGGAGGCCACGCCGGGTAGCCGTGGCGGGATTGAGCTGCTTGCCGACGACCTCGTCGAGCCGGCGGTGTTGGCGCAGCATCTGGAGGCGATGCGACGAGCCGAACAGTGGATGAAGGTACGTAGCCGTTGCCTCCCGAGTAGTCAATCCTTTTCGTTGAGTACTCTGTTTGATTTTGAACTTGTCCTCTGCAGGACGTCGCGGAGCGGTCCCGCGAGAAGTCCAATCTCGCCGCAAGGCTATGGGGACACGGTGCTGCGAGCTGAAGCCTTGGAGGAGCAGCTCGTGAAGTCGAGGAAGCACGCGGCCGCCATGCAATCGAAGCTTGACGCCGCCTTCGCCAAGTATCACAACGATGTGATGGACTTGCGGGCGAAGAGCGACGAGCCGGTGCGGAAGAACAAAGGCCTCCGCAACAAGAATAAAGGTATGTCTCTTGACTTGTCGGGTACTTGTTGGGAGTCATCAAGCTTCGACCCGTTTGTTGTGTTCGGTGTTGCGAGAACTCGAAGGCCGGGTGGAGCGGCCGAAGGGCTCGGAGATCGGCATGAAGAATCTCTTCTACCGGGAGCAAGAAGCCCGCCGGGTACTTGAACTCGACTACAAGGAGCCGGCCGTCGAGTGCGAGAAGCACATGGAGTTGAGAATTGCATCTCGATCGGGATCTCGTCAATCGCTACAAATCTTTGCGAAGTTGAACGAAGATCGCGAGGCGCTCGGGCCCCAGTCGAAGGACCTTGAAGAGGCCGCCCTCCCGATCGCGAGGCTCCCGGTGCCGCACCCGGCGGCCCCCAAGATCGCTCCGTTGGCGGATCGACTTCGTGAGGCGCCAAGCCGGCTGGCCGCCTACGTCAAGCACATGGCCAGGTCGATCCCGAAGCAGGTGCTGGCCTTCATGAAGTCGTACTTCCCGAAGGCCCCGGTGGAGGTAGTCGCTGGCGGAGTAGCCGCCAACTGCTCGGACGAGCAGTATGCAGAGTTGCTGGAGCAGATGGCTCCCATCGCGGAGCAGGTAGCCGATAAGTTGAATCTCCAGTAGCCCTGCATAGATAGCTAGTAGCCATGGTTGTATAGGAAACAGTTGTAATGAACTATCTCATATATCAATGAATTGTGAAGTTCCATCAATGAGTACTCGTAACCGCGATCTCAGAGTGCGGAGCGCCCATCGTGGAGTAGGTGCGAGTAGTAGTACTCGGCTTGGTAGTCCCGTCGCAGGGAGTAGACAGTAAAGAAGTTGATGAACAATCAAACTTTATTACTGAAGAAGTACACCTGGGTGGCCAGGGCCGTAGTTACAAGTAGTCGCCTGGACCCGGAGGCCGCTTACAGCTGAGTAGTACTGGAGCGGGTAGCCGCTTACAGTGAGTGATCCGTAGGTAGCCGTGTGGGCTGGATCGCAGATCCGTAAGTAGCCGCGCAGGCGGATCTTTGGGGTGTGGTCTTCTTGGTAGACCGCTCGCTAGAGTCCTTGACGCTCGTTGCAGCCCAGGGTCCGTAGGTAGCCGCACGGGGCCGGGACTCGGAGGAGAGTAGTCCGAGACTTGAAGCCGGGACCCGAGGGTCGCATGCGGCTAGGGGTGTTGATGCGGTCGTGTAGACTTGAACCCCGGAGTAGTCGAGTAGACTAGGCGTAGAATCGACGGAGCCGGTCGACGTTCCACGAGTTGTTGACTTCTTCGCCTTCAAGTGTTTGGAGGCGGTAGGAGCTCGGCCCGGTCACCTTAGCCACGGTGAAGGGCCCTTCCCCGGGGGGAGCCGAGTTTGTGAAGTCCTTCCGTGTTCGGGATACGGCGGAGGACAAGATCTCCAACGTTGAAGGAGCGTTCCTTGACGTTGCGATCGTGGTAGCGTCGGATACCCTCCAGGTACCTTGCCGATTGGACTAGGGCGGCACGGCGAGCTTCTTCGAGGGCGTCGATGTCAACTCGTCCGCCGTCTTCCGAGACGCCTTCGTCGTAGTGCTCCACCGCCGGCGAGTTCCATATGACATCCGCGAGGGAGGATGGCTTCGGAGCCGTAGACCGAGAAGTAGGGGGGATTGCCCCGTTGGCTTGGATGGTTGAGTCCGCAGCCCCCGCAGTGCATTGGGTAGTTCCTTGATCCACTTGCCCCCTTTTGAATTAGCGGCGTCGTGTAGCCGCTTCTTGAGGGCGTCGAGCACCATCCCGTTGGCGCGCTCGACTTGTCCGTTGGCCCGTGGATGGGCGACGGAGACGTATCTGACGTCGATTCCGCTGTTCTCGCAGTACTCCCAGAACTGGTGGTTGTTGAAGTTGGACCCCAGGTCTGTGATGATGCGGTGGGGTAGCCCGTAGCGGTGTACGAGTTCATCCAAGAAGTCGAGTACTCTGTCAGCCTTGGGGCATGTGACCGGCTTGACCTCGATCCACTTGGTGAACTTGTCGATAGCCACCAGTACTCGTTGAATCCTCCTGGCGCAGTTGGTAGTGGCCCAATCATGTCGAGCCCCCAGCAGGCAAAAGGCCAGGTTGGTGGTATGGTGACCGGCTTGTAGGCAGGGACGTGCCGCCGCTTGGCGAAGAACCGACATCCTTGGCACCTTCGACGAGTTCTTCGGCATCGCCCGGGGCCGTGGGCCGTAGAAGGCTCGCCGAAGGCCTTGCCGACCGGCGTGCGGGAGGACGCGTGGTTGCCGCGGACACCCTTGTGGATCTCCTCCAAGATGTCCTTGCCTTCTTCGCGAGGAACGCATTTCATAAGTACTCCGGAAGATGCGCCTCGCTTGTAGAGTTTGTCGCCGACGAGGACGTAAGACTTGGCGCGGCGGACGAGTTGTTCGGCCGCGTTCTTGCTCGGAGGGGACCTTCGCTCGCCGAGGTAGTCGATGAAGGGTTGCCTCCGGTCCACGTCGATCATCATGACCTCCCCGCCCGGAGCTGGTTGGTTAGCCGGGACGGTGGTCGGTGGCGCCGGCTCGGGATGGATGGCGCGTGAAGCTCATGGACGAAGACGCCCGCGGGTACTTGGGCGCGGGTGGATCCGAGCTTCGAAAGGACGTCCGCCGCAACGTTGTTGTCGCGAACGATGTGGTGGAACTCGAGACCATAGAATTTGTTCTCGAGCTTGCGGACTTCTAGGCGATGGCGTCCATGTTCTCCTTGTTGCGGTCCCGGGACTTGTTGACTTGGTTGATGACCACCGCGGAGTCGCCGTAGACTAGTAGCCGCTTGATGCCAAGCGAAGCCGCGAGGCGGAGCCCGTGTAGGAGGGCTTCGTACTCGGCTTCGTTGTTCGAGACCTTCCGAGAAGATCCGCGGGACGTACTTGAGTTGTTCGCCCGTTGGGGAGATCGGGGAGTACCCCCGCGCTGCGCCCTCGAGGTTGAGTGAGCCGTCGAAGTACATCACCCAATGCTCGGTCGCACGGTGGGAGTAGGTAGCCGGTTCTCCCACCACTCGCCATGAAGTCGACTAGAGCTTGCGACTTGATGGCCGTGCGTGGCTTGAAGTCGATGGTGAGGGCGCCGAGCTCGACGAGGCCCATTTGGAGATCCTTCCGGTGGCGTTCGGGTTCCTCGGGATGTCGCCGAGCGGGTAGTCGGTGACGACGGAGACCGAGTACTCCCGGAAGTAGTGTCGTAGCTTCCGCGAGGTGATGAGTAGAGCGTACGGGAAGCCTCGCACGGGCCGGTAGCGAGCCTTGGACTCGATAGAACCTCGCTGACGAAGTAGACTGGGCGCTGGACCGGGTAGGCGTGGCCGTCTTCCCTGCCGCTCGACAACGATGGCAGTACGACCACGTGAGTAGTCGCAGCGAGGTAGAGCAGTAGCTGCTCGCCCTTGAAGGGAGCCGTGAGGACTGGTGGCTTCGACAGGAAGTCCTTGAGCTGGGCAAGGGCTTGGTCCGCCTCCGCTGTCCACACGAACTTCTCGTGGTGCTTGAGTAGTTTGAAGAAGGGGAGACCCCGTTCTCCTAGCTTCGAGATGAATACGTTCAATGCCGCCATGCACCCCGTCGGCTTACGGACGTCCTTGATGCTCGTGGGAGCTTTCATGCCGGTGATGGCGGAGATCTTCTCGGGGTTGGCTTCGATGCCGCGTTGGCCGATGATGAAGCCGAGTAGTTTGCCCGAAGGCACGCCGAAGACGCACTTGTTCGGGTTGAGCTTCCGGCGGTACTCGCGTAGCGATGCGAAGGTCTCTTCAAGGTCGTCGATGAGGGTACCGGAGTCCCCGGTTTTGACAACCACGTCGTCCACGTAGGCCTCGACGTTCTTGTTGAGTTGCCGCTTGAAGCAGGGCCCGGATGGCCCGTTGGTAGGTAGCGCCGGCGTTCTTCAACCCGAAAGACATGGTCGTGTAGCAAGACGCGCCAAACGCGGGGTGATGAACGCGGTCTTCTCCTCGGTCTTCCTCCTTGATTGCGATCTGGTGGTAACCGGAGTAGCAGTCGAGGAAGCGGAGCAGGTCGCAGCCCGCTGTGGAGTCGATGACTTGATCAATCCGTGGCAACCCGAAGGGGTCCTTGGGGCAGTGCTTGTTGAGGTCGGTGTAGTCGACGCACATCCTCCACTCGTTCGAGTTCTTCTTGCGGACGAGGACGGGGTTGGCGAGCCACTCGGGATGGAAGACTTCTCTCGATGAAGCCGCGGCGAGTAGCTTGGCGAGTTCCTTCTTGATGGCGTCCCGTCCGTCGTCGGCGAAGCGTCGGAGGTGTTGTCGCTTGGGGGTGGCCTTTGGGTCGACGTTGAGGGCGGTGCTCGATCGGCTCCCGGGCACTCCGGCATGTCCGCCGGCTTCCACGCGAAGATGTCGCGGTTAGCCCGAAGGAAGCCGATGAGCGCGTCTTCCTATTTGGGGTCGAGGCCGGCCCCGATGGTGGTAGTCTTGGTGGGGTCGCCCGTTCCGAGGTCGACCGGCTTGACGAGCACCGCCTCGGGTGGCCGGGGCTTGTTGGCGGCTCGTCGACTTTTCTCGGGATGTCGAGTTCACTTGTGGCAAGCTTCTTCGACGCGGCGTAGACCTCCATCATTGGGGTGGGTACTTGATTTGTCGAAGCGATCACCACGGCCTCTCGTATCGCGGTCGTGAGAGATCTTCAAGTCCCCTTGGAGGGAGAGTACGCCACCTTGGACTTGGCATTTTGAGTACCAAGTACGTGTAGTGGGGCACCGCCATGAACTTGGCGATGGCCGGTCCGCCGAGGATGGCATGGTAGGAAGTCTCGATATCCGCGACCTCGAACTTGATGTACTCGGTGCGGTAGTTGTCGCGAGACGCCCCGAAGGTGAGCGGCGTACCACCGAGCCTAGTGGGATAGCCGCGTTGCCCGGGACGATGCCGTAGAAGGGCATCTTTGCTCTTGTCGAGCATGGGGGTGACGTCAAGGTTCATCTTCTTCGAGTCTTGGTGAAGAGGACGTTGAGCCCGCTTCCGCCGTCGATGAGCACCTTGTTGAGCTTAGAGCCCGCCATCGTTGGTTTCGGGACGAGAGGGAAGGCGTCTGGTTCGGAGAAGCCGGTCCATTGGTCCGCGCGGGAGAAGGTGATGGGCGTCTCGACCACCCGAGAGGGGTCATAACCGCCGGTTCAATGGACATCACTTCACGGCGAGTAGCCTTCGCTCCCGCCTGCGGGGTAGTCCGCCGAAGAGGACGTTGACGGTCTTCTCGGGTTCTTGGAAGTCGTCGCCGTCCTTCTTCTTGTTCTTCGATCGTGAGGGTGCGGTGGCTCCGGCGTATCCTTGAGCGCATGCCCGAGCCGGTAGCACCTTGCTCGGTGGTGTGGTTGCCGTTTGGATGCCACGGGCACTTCTCCTTCGGCAGGTCTTTAAACCCGCCGGAGTTCTTCTTCGAGTTCCCTTTCGGGGGGACGCCGGATAGCCGCGACGGTGTTGTCCGGCTTGCGCTTGTGGTTGGGACCCGAGAAGTTGTTGTTGTTGTTGTTGTTGTTGCGGCCGCCTTGGTTTGGGTTGCGGCTGCCGCCGCCGCCTTGGTTCTCGCTTGGACTTGCCGCGGATGGCGTCGTACTTGGCGTTGGCCTTGTCCTCTTCATCCGCCCGGGACGTGATCATGTCCTTGAGGTGGGGAATGGACTTGGGGCGGCGCCGGCCGAAGTCCTCGAAGGTGCGGCGATGGTAGAGCCCGTCCCGGAAGAGGTCGATGACCTCCTTGTCGGTGACGTCCACGACGGTAGCGCGCTTGTCGAAGAAGCGGCGCATGTACTTGCGGAGGGTCTCGCCTTGTTCTCGCTTGATCATGGCAAGGTCCATGCGAGTACCCGAACGGCCCATGGCGCCCGCGAAGTTGCTTGTGAATTGCTCCTTCGACCGGTCCCACTTGTCGATTGAGTGCTTGTCCGGCGACTCGAGCCACGTGAGTGGGGCTTGGTCCGAGCGGAAGGGGAAGTAGAGGCACTTGGTGTCGGCGTTGCCGCCGCCGTTCTCGATGGAGAGAGCATAGCATCGGAGCCACCGGATGGGATCCGCTTCGCGTCGTATTTGGTGATCCCCAAAGGCTTGAACTTGTTGGGGAGGAGCGAGGTTGCGAAGCCGAGGTGAGAAGGCAGGGGAAGCCGTCGCCCTTCGGCGGCGGTCGTCGACTTCTTCGCCGCAACTCATCGATTCTCCGGCGAGCATCGTACCCGCCGTGAGAGGCGCCGGAGGCATGGCCGTGCGCGTGGCCGCGGCCGCCGCGGGCGCCGCCGCCTCCGGCTTTCTTGTTGGCTCCGTGGTTGGAGCCGCCGTCGCTGCCGCCGCCGTCGGGGTCGTTGCCGCCACCACCGGCCGGAGCACGGTGGGGGACGACTTCTCGGTTGACGTTGTCTTGTCGTGAGGGTCCGCCAGCGGTGGAGCGTCGACGGTTTGGTTCAGCTGGGATGTCGCCCCGAGTACGGTTAGGACCGGGGTCAACACTGCGACTAGTAGCCTCGTTGTCGCGAGGCTTGGCTGGGAGAGGTTGGCTGACTCTCTTGTCGACCCGCATGAAGTAGGCTTCCTCGGCCGAGCTTGGCGATGACTTCTCCGGCCCGTATGCCCCGAGCTCGCCGTGCGATCGTTGTGATCGACATGAGGCATTGCTCGGGGAGTGGTGTGAACTCTGCTCTCGGCGCTCGAGAGCTTCCGCAAGGTTGCGGATGGGGAGGTTGTCTCCGAGCCGCCGGCGTCGTTCGTTGCGCTTCTGTTACGTTCGCGCGGGGCGTCCCCGTTGGCGTCGGTCTCGTCCGCGGGGGCATCGACGGACGCCGGCTCGTCCGCGGAGATGTCCTCCGTGTACTTGTCCGCGGCCGTGCCCGAGGTTCCCCGGGGTGTCGCCGGCAGCCATGAAGACTTGACGATCGGGGGTACCCAAGCTTGGCTCGAAGGTGCCACCTCGGTTGGTGTGCTTGAGTCGGCTTGGGCTAGTGGTGTTCCCTCCGGAACGGTAGCGAGTCGATGTAGGCGACGTAGCGTGAGTCCTCTCGTTGTCGGCTCGGCGGGTTTGCGGTCCGGCCGCAGACGTATCTCCCGGCCGGCGTTGATCTTATAACCGGCCCGGAGGGCGGCCCCGACAAGGGAAGCTCGGAGGAGTTGTCTTCGGACTCGGGCTCCTCGGGTCCGACCCGAAGTCGAACTCGTAGTCCGGGTTCGAGTAGAACTCGGAGAGAGGGCCGGAGTCCGAGACGCGGTTGGAGACGGCGTCGGAGTCCGAGTTGTACTCGGTTACGGGCTCCTTGCCGGCCGGCGTGGCGTAGAAGCCTCCGTGCGGGGCCCGGCTGGGAACGCGAGGGCCACGCACAGAGCGCTGACGTGGAGAGGGGACCGCGTGCGATGGCTGAGGAGCCGGCTCGCATGCGATGGCCCATGGCGACGTCGGGTTCGAGTTGGAGACGGACTCGAGCTCGAAGTCAGCGTGGAGGTTGGAGAGCGAAATTTCGCCGAACTTGCCGGCGAGCTTGCCCGTGACAACTTCGGGAAGCGTCACAAGGCCTGTCCTCGAGTCGGGTTGCATGATCAAGCGGCGCTGGAAGGAGCCCACGCCATCAGCAGTGCAGACCCAGGCGCCGAAGACGAAGGTGTCACCGCGGTTGAAGGCGGCGGTTGGCTTGATGAGAACGGGAGCCGTCGAGTTCGCCATGTGATCTCGAGCGAGAGCCCCTACCTGGCGCGCCAGCTGTCGGTGTTTTGGACCGGCAACCTACTACGGGGAGTACCCGAAGTAGATGAATGTGACTCGCCGAGATCGGTAACTCGAAGGAAGAGGCACGCGACACACAATTTAGACAGGTTCGGGCCGCGAGGTGCGTAATACCCTACGTCCCGTATGCCGCGTAGCTACGGGATTGATAGGGCACGATTACAGGATGGTGCAATGGTGCGCCGTGAGTTGAGATTGGATGAGGTGATCCGGGGATCGGTCCCCGCCTCGCCTTATATAGTCGGGAGGCGGGGTTACAAGTCGGAGTAGGGAAGGAGTACTAGTCGAGTACGTCTAGAAGACCTCTACACGGTGCGGAACATGTACGAGTCCTATCCGAGTACTACTCCTGTCGTTGTCCTTGTGCTCCACGCCTTCGGGTGCCGTGTAGCGCAAGTCGGGTAGTCCCGGGGGCCCACCGAGTAGTCGGTCCCGGTACCCACCGAGGTAGTGGGCCCGGGGAGGTCCATACGACACACGCGGGCCAAAGCAATGTGCATCTCAACCGAACTCCACCGAAGAAAAGAAAGAACCTTGTTGATAGCCGAAGCTACCGTGCACAAACAATGAGAGAAAACGAAGCTCAAGAACAAAAACCGAACACAAAACAAAGGACAACCAAAAGCTCTTTACTCAACAGTAGATTTCTCAAAAGTCGATCCCTTTTACAAGTGCCGTTCGTCTCCTTCTATAGGGAGGCGGACGGACTTTTTACATTCCGAGAACACCCTCGTGTGAAACGTATCAAAACAGAATGTGCTAGGCTATTTCCGGGAAATCTCCAATTAGGTCTCCACGTAATCGGCGCTTCATGATGTCACGCCGCAAATCGCGGCGCCTTTCTTGCTTGTCATCACGTGCGCCTGTCGGGAGAAAACCTTCAATCTTTTGGAGATTCCCCTTTCGCCGGCACCTTTCGTCACCTCGAAACATGGATCACATTCGGACTTGAAATCATTAGAAGTTAGAGATGACGAAACCCCCCAAGCGAATCCCGGTGCCGAGCCCATGCACGCGTTAGCAAGATTCGCCTCCCGGGGTTTCGTCGCCGAAGAAAACCATCGCCCGACCGAGACCCTAACGCCACGGGTTATTCTGAGCTCATTTGGCGGCTCTGCTGGCGACGAAGGGTGTTGGTCGAAAGACGGATTTTGAAAGACAAAAATAGATTCAAGGGCTCTTTGGGTTTCACCGCTAGGCCTTTCGCATAAAAACTTGGACAACTGAAGACACTTCTTTTATTTTTGGTATATGAAAGGCTTTATTCTGAATCCCCAACAGAAGCCCCTCGATGGCGAAGCGCTTTCCTCGGTGCAAACCTGAGCCTGCGAAACCCGGGGATCGAGAATCGAGGCGGAAGAAAACGTCTTCCCAGGCGTCGGTTCCCGAGGGCCTCGCTTGAAATACCCCAAATGCCCTCGAGGCGCAGCGTTTTACCGTTAGGTTCAAAATTTTTGACCGTTGCGTTTCACTCCCTATAAATAGATGGGGCCGACGCCGCTGCGGACCTGCTGCCACTTTCATCCCCGCTTCTCTCGTTTGATTTTCCGGCTGTTCCTCTTGCCTTTGCCTCCCGCGAGTCACTCCAGCGGAAGCCCCGGTCGACTCGAGAGGTTAATTTTCTCCCTGGTTTGAATACATGTTTTCATTTTTTAACTTCCGGTGCTACGCGCACGAGTCCAGCTTTCTAAGAGATTTATGCAGCTCGCGTCAGGCACCCTGATATAGTCATGGAGGACGAAGGGTCATCATCGAATCGTGGGAAGCAGGCGGCGCCGCCGGAAGCTACAGAGGCCATCGCAACGTCTTCCACTTCGTCGTCTAGCTCGGAGTCCGGTAAGATCTCCGGCTTGGATTGGTCTCGCTAGCTCTCGCGAGAGTGGCAGTACTTCGTCCACCTCTAGTAGCAATGAAAGTAGCGGTTCGGGTGGTGGGAGTTATGTCGAAATAATCTCGAGCGACACGGATGCTCGGAAAACGTGATGCCGACGTGGAGGAGGGCGAAATAAGAGAGGATGCGATGCGGCCGTTGAAGAAGCCGGCGGAAGGATCCGGGGGAGAACTCGGCGGGGTGAAAGCTGATCTCCGTGACTTAGCGAAAGCTCGGACCTGTTATATTGGTCGGTCTTTGATGACCCAAGCAGATTTGGATGCTCGCGGTTGGAAGGTTGTCTTGAGCCGGAACCTGTCGGTTACTCCGGGGAAGGAGACCACACCGAAGCCCCGGAAGAATGAGAGTGTGGTCTTTCGGGATTTCTTTACTGCGGGGCTTCGGCGCCGGTGTCCAAGAAGTTCGCGAGATATCTTGGCGGCTTACAATGTTCAGATTCATCAGTTGACGCCCAATTTCATTCCGCAAGTGCTGAAATTTCTATGGGCCTGTCGGACTTTCGCTAGTGACAATGATGTGGAGACTTCCGTTCGTCACTTTGAGATCCACCGGGCGAGGAAGCTTATAGCTGTCGACAACGAAGAAAAGGAGGCTTAGTATGGGCATGTTGTACCTTTCGGACGCGTCGTCCCGGCAAGAATCAAGCCCCGGTTGAATTAGCCCCGAAGCATACAAAAACAAGTGGGCTAACCGATGGACCTCCCCATCGGTTCTTTGCTCCCATGGCGGTGGTGGGGGCGAAATTCGAAGCGGGAAGAAGTAACAACATTTGACTTGGCGAGCTGCATGGTTGATTTGGAGGTCGAGCTATCGGCCGGAGCCGACGAAGGCTAGCCGCTCGTCGGCCGGCAAAGAGTGCATTTTACCGGGGTGACTTGCGTGATTACTACGCGGGACGCCCTCGAGGAATTTGTGGCCGCCGACAAGGCGGCCGTTCCGGCCCCGATGGGGATCATGGGCATTTAAGGTGCAATGGCTGCCCAGACTTGATCGAAATGTGCGGAGCCCCATATTCAATGTCGAACGACCCGTAGATAAGACCGACGACGAGGTTGTGACTGAGGTTGAGAAGAAAGTTGTCCAAATGATTGGAAACTTCACTCATAAAGATTGGGAATGTGCCCAAAGGATTTTCAAACATCGGGGTCGGGTCAACCGTGTTTTTGACGAGATGGGTGTCACCTATTCTCCTCGGCCGGTGCCCACGACGGCCCGGCAAGAAGATGCAGCCGCCGGGCAATATTGGATCTGAGCCTGTCGAAACCTCGCGAAAGAATAAGTTGAGCAAAAGCGTTGTAACGGTGGACAATGTTGTGAAGAACACCAAAGCGCAAGACATCTTGGCCAAGCGGAAGGCGGATCTTGCTAAAGCTACCTTGCCTCTCGCTTGCGAGAAAAATCTACGAAGTTGTTGAAGGTTAATGAAACCTTAGCTCGTCGCAAGGGCGAGGCGGCGAAAGTGGCCGCAAGCGAGAGAGAAAAGAAGAAGGTTCACGACCCCTCCCCTATTGGTGATACGGATAAGAAAATGGCTTCGAAGAAGTGGCCTTCGGAAGCTACGAGAGATTGGAAAATGTGTCACAATCAAAGAGAAGGGTCTCGACGATGACGAGCCCTGCGGGAAAAGGGCACGGGGCGACCCGGTCGCGAGAGACGGATGAAGATGTTGACATCCGTCGACGCCTCGGATCCAACCTTGCACGAATTATTCACCGAAGGGGTCGGCGCGGAAATTGACGGAGGTGCCGTCGTCGGCGGAGTTTGGTCGATCCCGAGGAGTTGGAGGCGCGGGAAGTCGGGGGCAAGCGCTTGGCGGAAATGATTCAAAAGGAGATTGCCATGGCCGACGCGGCCCCGAAGGAGCGTGTGGCCGGCCTTGTAGACGTCGTGGACGAGTCCAAGGACACGTGCTACATCGATGACGACACTACTTTGGCGATCAAGGATTCGGAGGCTCTCCCTTCGCAGCCCTAAAAGCAACCCGAAGGTGCCGTAGTGAATCGGGGGGGAAGCTCGGGTGCGAAGGCTCAAGACCCAATTGACTTGGATGCTCCGGAAATTGAGGAGTCCGCGGCTCATGCGTCTCGTTCGCCGCCGCCGGTGTTGGATAATCTTTGCCGGTGCCGCAGCGAAAGCCGCCGATGAAATTACCCCGGTGCCGGTGATGTTCTTCAATTTGAAGACGCCGGTAATATACTTTTACTCAAATATAGTTTTTCGTGTTCTTTCTATAAACCATGTGTTCCATTCGCTGATGTCTTTCGTTTTTGTGCTGATTTTAGCGGCCAAGACTCTGGTCACCTTGAGCACCAAGGACAAGGAGAAAGAGGCTCTTCAACTTGAAGCAAACCCTTCGGTGTCCAGGACAAGCCTAGCGTCTGCGTTGGTAGAACCTGGTAAGATACAGCGTCGACTGCTTTATTTATAGCATTTTGACATGGTGCCTTCGCTATCAGGGTCGCATGAAGGGGGCTTGATGAATGACATGACTGTTAATTTTTGCAGATTTTGAGCGCTCCTTGGAAGGCTTAAGCGCGGATGATTTAATGAAGACTGTGCGCGCTTATCTATCAAAAGGCGTCGTCGCTTGTCAAAAAGGATTCGAGAGAGCAGCTACGGAAGCTAAGACCTCCCTTGAGAAGCAAAAACTTCTGGAGGACGAGAGCGACGCCCGAAAGAAGAGAACGAGAAATTGAAACAAGAGTCTTGTCTCTCGGAAGACCGGCGCACTAAGCGGCAAGACGCTATGAATGCTTTGAAGAAGGAACTGGAATTGAGCCTGAAATGCTACGAGGAGTGCCGTACTGACTTGAAAGACATGGTTACTCAGTACTATGCACAGAACATCCTTTTGGAGGCCAATGCCAACCTCATCGCGGAACTAAAGAAGGTGAAGGGCGAGCTGGAAGATACTTTGGAGAAAAACGAAGCCTATTTCCATCAATGGGGTGCATATCTGGCGACAGAGTGTTGTCGGGCTCTAGAGAGTTTTGGTGCCGAAGCCCAGGACTTTAAAATTACTGATAATATCTCGAGCTTCGTGGAGTGGTTGCATAGCGAACCGAAGCCACGCCGTACACTATGAGCAAGATTGGAGATTATGGGGCAGCGACCTGTTCCGAAATGCTGCTTTATCTTCTCGAGCGACAGGGTTGTGGCCATTTCAAAGCTTTCGGAAGTCGAAGCTTCGTATTCCCTTCACCCGACGAAGTGCCAGCCCCAAGCAAGACGGTCGAGCTAATCAATAAGATCATTCACGTAACTTTTGGACTAAGAGTGGGCGAGCGCACGCTCGAAAGAAAGCTGTGGATCGCTTGGCGAAGGTAGGCCTTTTCGGTTTGCTTTGACTACGATCATATTTGTTGGGCAATTTTTGCACTAATGCTTAATGCTTTCTTCCTTCTCATAGTTCTATTTTTGGCAGGCAAAACAGGCTTTGGAGCTTCATGAGCATCGTGCAACACATGGACCCGACGCAACTCTAGGGCTGTACGGACCCTTTAGAGATTGGCCGCCGAAAACAAGCGATGACGCCGTCGATCAAGCAATCCCCCAGCCCCTGTTCACGAAGCGCCCGGGGTCGAAGGTGGCCTAGTGGACCCTATGGCCGGCGGAACTGCGCCTCCCCCTTGGTCACGAAGGATTGCCCCGGGACCCCACCTCGATCCGACTAAGTAGTTCTAGGCCGAACCTGAATTGGCATATCGGCCGCTTACATTTTTGACAATTGTAATGTAAATTTGTGTGTGTCGTGTTTGATGGAGTGGATGCGAGAGCTTGGCACCGGATGTGTTGCCCGAAACTCTTTCTCGCACCAAGACTTTTGAATGTTTCAAACTAAAGTTTTCGCCGCTTTCGACTCATTGTTTTCGGAAGAAAACGTCTTCCCCCCTTCGGAAGCGGGGAAAACCGGAGTCCATTCGTTTTACTTATACCCGTCGAATTAATGTGGTTTCGACTTTGCTGGCCTAAGACACTTTGTGCGATGTGGCATAACGAATTTATTCGCTTTTCATTGCCGTTTTACATTAAAAACGAACTAGCTCGCGATGCGACGCCTAGGCGTGAAACGCATTGCGGGACTAGAGGCGTCGCCCTTGTCAAATTTTACGGCTTTTGGGCTGTTTTTTGACAACGTGCACTCTTTTATGGCTTAGAATAGGTTTGTCTTTATGACGTTAAGTGTCGCTTGCGACAACGTTTTTGCAAACAATCGGCGATTGCGGTGCCTTGTTTAGGGTTCCTCGATTCGAGGCTGAATCGTTTTCGCACGTCTTTTTGGACGGCTGCCGTGAAAGCTGACTCTTTAATGGATTGATTCTTGTGAATCATCTTGACTGCACCACTTGTGGGTGGGCTACCCCGGGTAGCACTTTAATGCTCTCGCTTTCGGAGAGGGCTATTCGAAGATAGCACTTTAATTCATCCTCTTTTGGGATGGGCTATCTTAAGATAACACTTTAAATTATGCGAAACACAACAAATCGTAGGGAGGAAGTATTTCATTCATTGGGAAAGAAATTTTACATCAAGGCCGCCTCGTTAAAAACCTCACGCTCCATGATGGAGTCCTCCCTATGTGAGGAAAAGAGTACTGCCTTGTTATTCAATTTAAAATACGCGAAAGTAAAGACCGGAAAATGTAAAACTAGCCGAGTTCTCTCGCACTTATAGCTCCGTGCGACGGACTCCTACTGAAACAAACTACGGGAAAAACTTGCACAAGTTGTCCACATTCCACGAATGTGGCAACTCCACGCTTGTCTCATCTTCGAGACGAAAGGCCCCATCTCGAACAGAGCTTGAGACCACGTATGGTCCTTCCCAAGCAAATTGGAACTTGCCTACGGCGTCGGCATTCTTCTTTCTTTTCAGGACGAAGTCTCCCACCTTAATGTCTTTGAGGGATACCTTCTTGTTTCTCCACCTTACGGTTTCTTCTTGATACTTCAACAAGTTACGAACCGTGTCCGACTCGTTGATTTCCATGAGGTCCTTGTCGACTTCTTCATTCTCGCGAGAGCTTCCTACCAAAACTCTAGCACTTTCATTGGCAAGCTCTTCAGGGCACATTGCTTCGGCCCCATACAACAGTCTGAATGGAGTGAACTTGGTGGTTCTCGACTCTGTGGTATTATGCGACCAAATGACCCTCGATAGCTCGTCCGCCCACTTTCCTTTCTTTTTCTCGAAGAGGCATTTCTTTATGGCTGAAAAAATTTGCCCATTGGCTCTTTCTACCGCGCCGTTGGAGCGAGGGTGATACACGGACGCGAGCGAGCTTTGTTCCAATTGATCGACAATACTCCCCGAAATCCTCGGCAATTGAATTGCTTCTGTTGTCAACGGTGAGCTCTCGGGCACTCCAAATCTACGGATGATTTGCTGCCGAAGACTTTTCCGATGGTGGTTGAGGTGATGGTAGCGAGGGGTATCGCCTCAATCCACTTGGTGAAATACTCGACCGCAACCACCGCGAACTTGAAGTTGCCTTGGGGCTGTTGGAAGCGGCCCAACAATATCCATTCCCCCGGCGTTGCAACGGCCGGGTGGGTGTGATGAGCTACGATGGGGCACCGTGCCTTCGTTGTTGCTTTGCCGCGAACCGGAAAGCTTTGCAAGTCTTGACGATGTGCTCAGCATCCTTTATCGCCATTGGCCAATAGAAACCCCGTCCGAAAGCCTTTCCGCCGAGCTCTCGCCGCTATGTGCAATCCGCACATTCCTCCATGAATTTCCTTCATGAGCTCGATGCCTTGGTCCTGAGAGATGCATTTTAGCAATGGTGCACACACTCCCAACTTGAACGGGACGTCGTCCTTGAGGATGTAGCCCTTGGCCCGCGACCGCATCCTTTTGAGGTCCTCGGGTTTCGACCGCTCATAGTGTCCGCGAAGAAAAGCGATTATGGGAGCTCTCTATTGACCGTGAAAATCCGTCAACCTAGCCATGAGTTTACCTTCGGTGTTGGCATAAGTTTTATACCTTATCTATTGGTACTAACACCCGTGGTATAACAAGTTCACTTGTGCATGTCGGATTTGGAGTTTAGTGTTTATGCGAGGGATTTATTATTTAAAGCAAGACTTTCGGGATAAGTTCATCAAGCACCTTGTGACAAGACCTTGAAGCCCCGTTACAAGTCATGCAATGAAGCAAACTTAACTCCAAGAAGTCGGGGACTTGATCCGAGAAGATGACAAACTCCGAGGACCTAACCGTAAAAGTGCCGAATCTTACAAGACAAGGAGTTATGTCCAATTCGGAGAGAAACTAACGACAAAGGCCTACATGCGGAATGGGAAGGATCCGGGAAGCTTGGGAACCAACATCACGCAAAGGAGGCCGCGGGGCCGGGCCTAGATGGGCCCGAGGCCGGCCGGCCCGAGCCGGCCGGCCCGGCCCGATCCGGGGCCCAATAACCCCCACTTTGACCTAGCCGCTAATCGGGCTATTTATAGCCCCGGGGTTGAGAGCCATGGATCATCCAATTTGTCATCGGCCGCCGAAGAGCGAGAGAAGAGAGGGACACCATCCCGGAGAGGAGAGGGTCGAGCTAGTTGACTAGGGTCTCCCTAGCCGACGTGGGAACCTTGCACGGAAGACCACGTCGGAGTTCCCGGAGCTAGAAGCAAGATCAAGGTAGGATCCCGGTTGTGATCTTGTTTATGTATCATTGTAATGGTTGAATTATCAAGTTGAATCCGATTTCTAGCGATCAAGTGTTATTTCGTTTTTCGATCGGCTTTGCTTATTCTAGATCTATTCTCGAGATAGATCACATAGGGTGTTCTTGTAGCCGCGGTGGCTAGAGGTACACGCCGGATCTTCCGAAAGAACTCGACTTGTCCTTGGACTCGCCCTAGACTACCCGCATGAATAGGGATACGTTGTGACGAACGGCTTCTAATGAGATTTGATTTGCTACTTCTTTGCTTGGAACTTCAACTAAAGACTTAACACGATCTCTCTAGATTGGTTTATCTACCCAATCTATCTTTTTTACCTCCGGTCTTTAGTAGATTAGATTTATACTTGTTTTGTGTTCTTTATCTAGATGCATTAGGGTTTCTCTCTACCGAAGATATAAGTTACTTGGCTTTACTAGATCATCTTTTGCGTCACACATTTGTTCCACGGATTCGATACCTTGGGTTCACCACTTGAGGGAAGAAGGGTCCCTTGACTACGACGAGAGACTTGTCCGCTTGCAAGTCTAAACGAACTTTGATACAACTATTAACGCGTCAACAAGCCCCCTTTTTCGGCGGCGCCGTTGCCGGGGAACAAGTGATCAAGATTTGATTTTTTATTGCCTTTTTGTGATTTTCAGTTTTCTTTTAGTTTTTCTTTTTGCATCTACTAAACTTTGATCATCCTCAAAATGAATCTAATCTAGTTTGTCTAACCCTAGTTTTCATAGATTTATTTTTACTTTCTAGTTTTTGCATATTTTGTTTATTGCTAACCCTAACGGGAGATGGACGGCTACCTCTCCAACAAACCCGATAATTTTGTGGATGATCCGGAAAAACTTTACGGGCTAAGGAGACGTGAAGCACATCAAGCTAAAAAGTTGGATTTTGTAGATTCGAAGTCGGAAGACAAAGGATCGAAGGAATCTCCGGAGAATTCACCACCTCAAAGTCCTCGGTAGAATCGACTTCCACCGATGGGTGACCAACCACAAGAGCGCAAGATTGGGGAGCTATGCACCCCAGACATCATCGACCTACCAATCTTGAACCTTGAGGAGATAGGAAGACCGTTCGAGATCAAGACCTCAACCATCTGCATGGTGCAACATTCACCCTTCACCGGTAAAGAGGATCCGAACCTTCACCTCCAAGCATTCATCCAACTATGTCAAACTTTAAACATGGATGGGTGACTCAAGATCAAATGAGGGCAAGGCTATTTCCATTCTCAATACTCGGGAAGGCTTTGCAATGGTTCCACTCTCAACCGGCAGAGACAGTGCAAAATTGGAACACGTTGATGAAGGCTTTCATGAACGAATACTACTCGTCGGGTAAAACTCAAAGCTTGCGTAATAAGATTGCCACCTTTGTTCAATATCCTACGGAAACTATCTCGGAGGCATTCGAGCGCTTCAACGAGTACACTCGGGCGGTTCCACATCACAAGTTCCCAAAGGAAGACCTCGTGCAAAAGTTCTATCAAGGACTCACCATGGCGTCAAGGACAATCATCGATGCATGGGCGGGAGGATCTATCATCGAGCTTACATCGACGAAGCTTTCACTCTATTCAAGAAGGTCGCGGATAATGACACAGGGGCGTCATCCGGGTGCCTACACCCGGTTCAACCCACGGGGAATGCCAAGGGAGTCTTGCAAGTGGAGAAGGAGAACATACTTGAAGGCAAGATTGATTCACTCATGAGGAGGTTGGAGAAGATGGAGTTAGAAAAGAAAGAGGCTCAAGACTTGAAGGCCTCCAAAGCAAGATCCACATGCGAAGAATGCAGAGAGTATGGCCATGTCCACAAAGATTGTCCGGAGGAAGCCAAAGTGCTCGACTACATGAGGAAGGGAGAATTGCCGAACTTCCGCTACGGGCAAGGTAGACCTCAATTTAATGCAAGCTCATCCATTCCGAATTCGGTTCCGCTTCGTATACAATTGAAGGAATTCATGGACGAGCAAGCTAAGATTAACAAGGACATCGTCACCAAGTTCAAAGCCATAGACAAGGTGTTGGAGAACATCGATAGCAAAGTGACGGAGGTCGGAAGCTCCAACCATCAAGTGCTCAACATGATGAAGATGCCCGAGACGCAAGTTGGACAACTTGCGGGGCGCCTCACTAATGATGAAGGGAAGCTTCCGGGACAACCCAAAGGTCCCGAATCGGCGAAGGCTATTCAAACACGTTTGGGAAAGGAGACCGAAGATCCGGAACGTTCCGCGGGAGCAAGGAAGCTTAAATCATCCGCCGAGGCGGAGGAAATTGCAAAGGAGAAGGTTACGGGGATCATCACCGAAGAACCTAAATTTGAGATGTCGGAAGAAGACACGAGGATAACACAACTCAAGCCACGCTACTTCCGAGGTAAACTTGACAACCACTTTGAGAAGTTTGTGGAGGTTGTGCGTAGACTTAGTATCAACATGCCATTACTAGATGCCCTACAAGTACCTACATATTCTCGTTACTTTAAAGACATACTTGCAAATAAATATGAGGTAGCAACACTCGGGGTATATCATGTCAAAATGTCCGAGGAGTGTAGTGCCGCTATTGCTAACGGGCTAGAGAAGCAAAAGGATCCCGGATGCCCTACAATTCCATGTTCAGTTGGTTCTTTCAAGTTCGAGAAGGCATTATGCGACCTTGGAGCAAGTGTGAGCATCGTGCCAAGGGATGTGTTCAAGAAGCTACGCCTACCATTGGAGCCTACGGGTATGTGTTTGGGTTGGGAGATAACTCCATTTGCTATCCCTTGGGCATCGCCGAAGATGTACCTGTGAAGGTCGGACACCACTTCAGCCCCGTCGACTTCGTGGTGCTCGAGATGGGAGAGAGGGAGAAGCTGTCGCTCATCCTTGGGAGGCCTTTCCTCAAGACCGTGGGAGCTACTATTGACGTTGGCAAGGGGGAGATCATGTTCGACATTAACGGAGAAAGGAGTTCTTTTAAGTTCCGACCACAACTCGAGGCATGCAATATGATTGGAGTTAAAGATGCTCCACCTCAACGTCGCGTTGTGAAGGAAGAACCAAGGAAGAAGGAAGGGCTGAAAAAGAAGAAAGAGCCGAAGAAGAAGGACGTAAAGAAAATCAAGGAAGATGTTGCATCCGTCAAGACAAAGGAAGAAAAGCCACCGTGAGGACCATGTGTGGTTCGAGGACCGATGGATGGTCGCTTCCTTGTGTGATGAGTGATTGACAACGTTGTGTGGACCGATTCTTGGCTAAGTATTGCGGGTGCGGGTTGCGGCTTGACCGGTGTTGGTGCGGGTGAAGAACAAGTGCGAAAGGTCGTCGCCGATGAGGCCTCCGGGTGTGGAGAAGACAAGTAGGCTTCGTTCGAGGGACCCGGTGGCCGGGGGGGGTCAAGTGCGGGCCGCATGGTGGCATGAACAGCAAGATGAGGTCGTGGACGGTTTCTTGGTTGAGCCTCAAAACCAAGGTCGAGCCGGGACTACGTGGGAGCCGAGTCATGAGTGGAGATTGGCGGAGGCTACACCGAGTTCGCGGGGTTTCCGGTGGTTCACCAGAAAACCACTGGGTTCCTTGGTTGATCCACAAAGCCAAGACCGAAGAACCGAAGACGGTGCTGCAGCAGTGCCAGACCGGTCTGACCGGTGGGTACCGGTCTGACCGGTGGGGAGCACCGGTCTGACCGGTGTGCGACGACGCAGTCCGGAGACTTCGAAGCGGAGGACACGCGTCGGGATCGCATGGCTTGCGTCGAGGCTACGCAGGGTGCGGTCGCCGGGCATCCGTCCGATGGTGAAGACATGAAGACTTCCAAATCCGCCCTTGAGGAGCTTGTATCCCTAGTTATTAGGAAAGGGCATTTTAGACATTCGGTTGCCTCCATATAACCCAAGAGGTGAGAGGATGGCAGCCAACTCTTGGAACCCTAGCTCATTTGTTTTCCTATTTTCCTTAGGATTTCCATAGGACTAGCTTGAGAGCTTCATGGTGAGATCTTGTGAGAGGGTTGGATGATCGGGCGGCAAGCTAGACCTTGTATGAACCTTTGTTGCATGTATAGATGATTCGGCATGGTTCCTCAAGGTTTGGATGTGTTGTTCCCGGTTGTTCTTGGTGGTGATTTTCGGAGCCCTCTCTTGGTGATTTCTTTGGGTTGTTTTCGGGACCTTTCTCTTGGGGATTTGATGGGGGAAATTTGTGGGAACCCTTCGTGGTTCTTTGGGCTGTGATTCCTCTCCCAAATCCGTGAGTAAAGGGGCTCGATTTTGGGGTTTTCTGAGTTCTAGGGTTTGTGGTGCTTTTGGAGGGATTTCTTTGATTCCTCCTTTTTGGACGAGTTTTGGTGGGATTAAACTTGGCTATGGACTCCTCATGAGGTGTTCCTAATATCCCCAAAGTCTTGTTAAAGTTCGTGGAGCGATTCGGGAGATCGAGATTTGGATTTGGGGGAGTTGACTCGCGGGTCTTTGGTCATCCCGAGTGCCCGAGCTACACCGGTCGACCGGTGCTCATGACCGTTTGATCGGTGCAACCCTTGGTGGGTTTTTGCTCGGGTGAACGTCTGGGTGTGTTCGCTGTTGTCCTGTGTTGCTGCTGTTTCGAGTTTGGGTCAGTTTGGTGGTCGGTTGGCCTGTTTGGTGTTTTGGGGGCTTTCAGGCTGTGACCGGTCTGACCGGTGTGTCTCACCGGTCTGACCGGTGTGGAGCCACTTAGTGAAAGTTGCTCAGTTTCACCAGCAGGGACCGGTCTGACCGGTGGTGCTCACCGGTCTGACCGGTGTTGGTCTGTAGACTCGAGGTTTGGTGTTCCGCTGTGTTCTCGGGTCGGAAGGTTGTGTGTTGGTTCCTAGGTCCAGTGGCACTCCAGTGGCTACGTGGGCTTGACCAACTTGGGTAGTGAGTTGGAGAAGTGTGTTGGAAGCTGCGTTCATCTTATTGGAGTTTCCATCTCCTTCGAGAAGAATTTTTATCGGCTCCCATTCACTCCCCCCTCTGCGGTTCGCCGTATCGGTCCTTCAACTCGTGAAGACCAAAAAAAATGACTAAGCCGGAAGATAAGCCCGTGCCCAAGATGGTGCGGAAGTGGGTACCTAAGATTGCAACGCCCGCAAAGAGCATTGATCCAAAGTAATCAAGTGAAGAAGTCTAGCTATGGACTATAAATGAAGCGCTAGGCGGGAGGCAACCCGTTTCGTCGAGTCAGGAATAAGCTACCGGGAGGACAACCCGATTCCAGGTTTTTTGAGTCTTTTTAATAATTTAGTTTTGAATTTTACTACACAAAGACATTAGACTTAAAAGTGGTTGAACAATATTAGAGACATAATTCTTGGCTGAATATTTTGCTTCATCATAAACCCTTTACTTGAACCCTCCCATGTGTTTGTTTGCTTCTTTTCGAGAAACCACAACCAAATAAATTCAGAACCTAACTCAGCCATTCATCCTCATTATGATGTTGTGGTTGACTTGTTTTTCATCCTAAAAACACACGGGTAGAGCCACGACCTATACCTAGGTGTTAATTAAATTTCAGCACGTGGTAGGACTCGCGTGAACCTAGAAACTAAACTTTTGGTTGGTTTGAAAATCTATATCCTTGGTTTCTCTAAGATTAGAATTTTTCTAAGCCTCATTTAATTTTGTTTTATTCAAAATCTCTCTCATTTAGCCAAAATTAGAACCTAAACCTATGCCCCCATGATCAAGCTGGGAGAAGTTTGCTCTCAACCGATGAAGGCAAATTATACCGGTGAGACCAATATCAACGTAGTCGGAAAATATTTTCGACTTACATTTGTTTTTAATGGTTTAAAAACTTCTCTAAAATTATGCTTGAGCTCCGAAAATATTTTTAATTTTCAAAATTAGAGGAGTGCTTAGCCTTCATACTTTGAGGGAGGCGATTTAGTTAAGGTTAATCATGCATGCACCATTGGATGCTCTTTCACCAACTTTCATCAAGACCACATGCAAAGGACAAGCATGGGAGGGCAGCAAGCATAACTTTGCAGGAAATTCATGGTGACATGTGAAGCAAGTGGAGCAAGGGAGCATGGACATGACTCAAAGCATGAAGCATCAAGTGGAAGGACCAATAATGCAAGAAAAGGAGTGGACGAGAGCGTTTGGGCGGTGCAACTCGTGGAGCACGCGGGCAAGGAGATCATGGAGGAGCAATGATCGTGTTGGAAGAAAACGGAGCCCTGGGGAGGCACGCAGCCACCCAGGCCAGTCGGCCCAGGCTGGCCGGCCTCCCCTACAAAAGGAGCCCCCGCTCCCGTCTTCTCGCAGCAAGCATCCCTCCCCTTCCTTAGTTTGTGTGCTCAAGTTTGTGTGCCCAGAACCACCGCAGATATAGCCAACCTTCCCAAGCTTGATAGCTCAAAAAAATCCACAACCTTAATCCACTCAAAGTCCACATTCGAAAGTAAGTTTTAGTGCCTAGTTACCAGTTGCAACCCGGAATTTTAGTGGAGAGAAGAGTGCTGCAATCATGTGGAAGAAAAACACAAGTTTATTCTCCAAGAAGGGGTCATCGTCATCCAAGCCGTCGTTGACGACGTCTTCGAGGAGGCACTCGGTTTCCGAGTCTCCTCGGAGCATGGAGGATGATACGGCACCGCCAAGGAGGAACGACACTCTCCTCCTTGGTGGCATGAGGGCAACAAGGAGCACGTCCATGAGATTCACCGAACCTCAAGGGCATACGGAGGAGCCGCCCATTCCACCTTGACGATCGACCCATTCATCCACGCCACCTCCATACACTCTGCGGTATTCCACATATGGCTTCATCATATTGTCGGAGGAGGAGGAGAAGAAACTCTCTCGTCTTGAGAAGTGGCTTGTGGCCAACGTCGACTTCGACGATCAAGCACTCAACTACTTGGGTTTCGGCATGGACATATATTATATGTTGGGGCACCTTGGATGTTGCAATGCTCCAACGGGGTGTCGGCAAACACCCACAAGGAGTTTGCCTTGGAAATCTTGATGACTATTGCACATATCCTTGATGATGGGGTGCAAAGTTTATCATTCCATTTGGAGGGAATCCAACAAGTGGTTCCCTACGAGTATGTTAGGGAGCTACTTGGGTTCCAAAAGGGAGCTCCGGAGAAAGTTGACGTGCCGGATGGCATGTTAGATGGATTTTGGAGATTGATCTCCGGAGAAGCCCACCAACAACGCAATTGCATCCATAACCCCATTATCCAAGTATTCCACTCTTGGATGAGCAAGAGGATATTGGGGAGGATGAGGGAGACGAAGGTGACCGACACGGAGTTGAATTGGCTCTACTCGGCTTTAATTGCCAAGTAGCCAATAGACCCCTCATACCTTATGATCAACCGATGGTGTTGCAAGGCAACATCGGGGGTGGGAGATATTGGTTCGGGGTGCTACCTCTCTATGTTGGCTATCTCCCTACGGCCAGGGATCACAAGAAACCCCGAACATCTTTTACGTGGGACCTCTCTCGGCCTTGAGTATTTGAAACAAGGCAAATATATTAGTGGAGACGATAGAGGAGGCTTTCATGTGGCCAAGGTAAACTTACCCCTTCCAGATGCAAGGCTTAGGCTTTTCATTCAAGGGAGGGAAGATTGGTTGGAAGAGGGACTCCTTGTCCCGGCGAAGAAAAATAAAAGAGGAAGAATCGTAGAGGAGGGATCCTCCTCCGCACAAGCAGGTAGTGCACAACCCAATGTTGTGCCACCTTTCGGTGGGATCCCTACTCCGCCAAGTTATTATGGAGTGCCTCAAATGGAAGCATGGGGGGTGGTGCACCGGTACCCCCACCAAATTATGTGGTGCCCAATGCAACCTTTGCGAGCCCTACGCTCAATATTCCCAACCACAACAAAGCATGGCCATAATTGGAGGGTATGTTGCGAGAAATATGCAAAACGTCGCAGCCATCCAAACCAACGCGGCTCAACTTGGTGAGGGCAACGCAAATATTGCCTATGAGCTTGGACGCCTTCACCTAGTGGAGCCGGATCAATTCGTTGGAGGGGATGTCCAACCTTACTACGAGCAAGGGTACAACTATCAGGATTACCAACACCAACCACCGGCGGGGATTAGGAAGAAGGAGGAACCTTAGTTTTCTTTTCTTTTCCCTTTCTCTATAATTTTCAGCTTTTGTTTGTTTGTGTTTGCGTAATATTTTTATTTCAGCAAGTGTGTTAGTTTATTTTCAGCATGTATTTCAGTTTGTTTTCACCATTAATAAAGATACCACCTTGATTGCACCATTGGAAGAGTTGCAAAATTTGTGCCATAATGATATATGATTATAATTGCCGCTTTGTTTATCTTTGTAATTGATTTATGCATGTTAAAGCTAGTGCTCTCTTAAAACATGAATCTGAATTTATTTAAATGCTAGATTAATCTTTAGCGGAGGTTATGATTAAAATAAAAACCCATAGTGTTTTTATGTGCTCTCAAGTTATGAATAGATTGAAGATGGTTTTTATGCTCAAAAATATCGCTAACCTTGTCATGAATATCACTTGTGTGTTGCTCAAACTATCCAGAGCCTAATATATATTTGAGTGCATAAACCTTAGTGTACAATATTTATTTTTGAGTGAGTTATTGCAGGCCATGATTTCTCTGGCCCGAGACTAAGAAGCTGGTCATTCCATTTTTGCGTATCTATCTTTTTGCTAGACTTTTATCCGTGAATTGTGTATCCCCACATCGGAGATCTCACAAACCTCGCCGGATATCCACCCTTAAAACCAAATATCATCTTTTGTGATTACCTTCTTGACCACAACCTATTGTTGAGAATGGATCATCAATTCAAGGAAGATCACAATACGGTGCCAACATTGAAGAATTCAAGTATCTCTCCAAGAAAAATATATTTCCGGTACCTACCTTATTTATCACCTCTTTGCTCGAGGACGAGCAAACGTCTAAGCATGGGGGAGGAGGTAGGTACGATGCAATGTTAGAGTTAAAAGGGGAGTAAATAAAAAATTTTATGAAAGAAAGAAAAAGAAAGAAAGAAAGAGAAATATGAGAAAAAGAAAAAATATAAGTATGTGTAAAAATAAAAATAAAGTGAACTCCCCGGTTCTCTAAAGTGCATTAGGAATTTCAAGGCTTCAAGATTAAAAGATCCATACTCAATTTTCCAACCATGTGCAATCCGATAACGAGGACTTCCTTTGTGCCTCGGGATCATTCTTTGCCATTTGCACATGTCCACTCATCTCAAGTGTGTGTATTTTTCTCTTTCCCCTCCTTGATATAACATTATTTTCCAATGACCTTTTTGACGAGTCTCGGTAAGACCATGAGAAGCTTGTCTTGTTTTGACAACATCTCATTTGTAATATCTTGATAGGACTAAACTTTCCCAAAAAAGCTCCATATAAAGCCTGCCACATACATATATATGAGAGGGAAAGGAGTAGAATATATTCTTGAGAGATAAGATGAGATGAGAGTTCTTGAGCAATATGCAAGATGATTTAAATTTGTGAACTTGGTTTAGCTCTTTTCTATCTCGTTCTTTATTTTTAAAATTTCTGAGATCTATTTAAATTTTTGGGAGCATGTTAATATTTGTGGGATAAGCTTAATTAAGAATCTACCCTCCGTAGAGATGAAGGCTAGTACATTATGAAACTTTAACGAATTAAAATTTCGAGAGCATTATGTTCTCTCATGTATGATCAAGTGCAGGGTTTAAACATTGATAGGCAACGATGATATCCATCGAAGGCTTACTCGAGGACGAGCAAGGTTTAAGCATGGGGGAGCTGTTGATGGTGAAAATCCGTCGGCCTAGCCATAAGTTTACCTTCGGTGTTGGCATAAGTTTTATACCTTATCTATTGGTACTAACCCCAATGGTATAACAAGTTCACTTGTGCATGTCGGATTTGGAGTTTAGTGTTTATGCGGGGATTTAGTATTGAAAGCAAGACTTTCGGGATAAGTTCATCAAGAACCTTGTGACAAGACCTTGAAGCCCCGTACAAGTCATGCAATGAAGCAAACTTTACTCCAAGAAGTCGGGGACTTGATCCGAGAAGATGACAAACTTCGAGGACCTAACCAAAAAAGTGTCGAATCTTGCAAGACAAGGAGCTATGTCCAATTCGGAAAGAAAGCGACGACAAAGGCCTACATGCGAAGGGGGAAGGATCCGGGAAGCTCGAGAACCGACATCACGCAAAGGAGGCCGCGGGGCCGGGCCTGGATGGGCCCGGGCCGGCCGGCCCGACCCGGTCCGGGGCCGGGGTCGAGAGCCATGGATCATCCAATTCGTCATCGGCCGCCGAGGAGCGAGAGAAGAGAGGGACACCATCCCCGAGTGGAGAGGGTTGAGCTAGTTGACTAGGGTCTCCCTAGCCGATGTGGGAACCTTGCACGGAAGACCACGTCGAGTTCCGGAGCTAGAAGAAAGATCAAGGTAGGATCCCGATTGTGATCTTGTTTATGTATCATTGTAATGGTTGAATTATCAAGTTGAATCCGATTTCTAGCGATCAAGTGTTTCTTTGAAGACTTCGTTTTTCGATCGGCTTTGCTTATTCTAGATCTATTCTCGAGATAGATCACATACTTGTAGCCGCGGTGGCTAGAGGTACATGCGGAGCTTCGAAAGAACTCTACTTGTCCTTGGACTCGCCCTAGACTACCCGCATGAATAGGGATACGTTGTGACAGAACGGGGGTTCTGAAGGCGGGCGTTTTCGGAGTTGGAGAGGAAAGCACGGTTTAAAGAGGCTTCTAATGAGATTCGATTTGCTACTTCTTCTTTGCTAGGAACTTCAACAAAAAGCTTAACCCGATCTCTCTAGATCGGTTTATCTACCCAATCTATCTTTCTTACCTTCCGGTCTTTAGTAGATTAGATTTATCTTGTTTTGTGTTCTTTATCTAGATGCATTAGGGTTTCTCTCTACCGAAAATTGAAGTTACTTGGCTTTACTAGATCATCTTTTGCGTCACATATTTGTTCCACGGATTCGATACCTTGGGTTCACCACTCGAGGGAGGAAGGGTCCCTTGACTACGATGGGAGACTTGTCCGCTTGCAAGTCTAAATGAACTTTGATACAAGTATTAACCGTCAACACTCTCTAGTCCGGGCTAGTGATTGTGTTGAGCGTGGCCGAGTGGCCGCTTGTCCGGCCTTGTGGACGGGGCGGTCGGGATCTCAAAGAATACGTCCGGAGGCATCGCCTCCCCCCTTGCGGCTTTCTTCGCGAGCTCGTCGGCTTCGCTTGTTGTTTTTTGGGCTAGTGCTCAATAGTGAATCCCCGGAAATGCCTTTCCATTTTGCGCACCTCCGCGAGATACTTGACTAGCTCCGACTCCCCGGCCTTGCTTTCTTTCTCCACATGGTCCTTGATGACCTTGGCGTCGCACTTGACCGAGAAAATTGCCGGCCCCGAGGGCTCTCACCTTGCGGAGGCCCGGCAAAGTAAAGCCTCGTACTCGGTGGTGTTGTTGGTGTACTTGTCGGATGGGTCTCTCGTAGTCTCGTCTTGCGGCGTATCTTAGCTTGATACCTGTCGGCGAGGTGATGATGGCTGCGATGCCAGTACCTTTGCGCCCCCAGGCTCCGTCACATCTGATCTCCCAAACTGGCACCAGCTCTTCATCAGTGATAACACTGCTTGGTGAAGTCCAATCTACAATGAAGTCCGCTAGGACTTGGGACTTGATTGCCGACCTCTTTCCAAAGCCTATTGTATGCTCGGACAACTCAGTTGCTCACTTGGCAATTCTAGACGAGGCCTGCTTGTTGATGAACAAATCATTTAAGGGTTGGTCCATGAGCACGGTGACCTTGTGTGCCTCAAAATAATGCCTGAGCTTTTGTGTGGCCATGATCACTGCGTCAGTGATTTTCTCCAGCTCAGGATAGAGCAGCTTGGAGCCCGTCAAGGCTTCGGAGACAAAATAGATGGGACATTGAAGCTTCCCTTTTTCGGTCTCGACCTCTCGGACCAAAGCAGCACTGACCGCAGCTTTTGAAGCGGCCACGTATAAGAGAAGTGGCTCCGACGGTGAGGGTGGGGATAGTATTGCCATTTTCTCGATGTAGTCCTTGAGCTCGGCGAAGGCTTTGCTTTGCTCAAGGCCCCACTCAATCGCGCCCTTGCCCTTTAACGCTTTGAATAACGGGAGGCTTCGCTCAGCAGATCTTGAAATGAATCTGTTTAAAGCTGCCACCCGACCATTCAGTTTCTGGATGTCCTTCTTTGTCTTAGGCTCCTCCATCTCTCTGATTGCTCTTATCTTGTCGGGATTGGCTTCGATTCTTTTGGCGGAGATGAGGCATCCCAAAATTTTTCCTTTCGTGACCCCGAACACGCACTTCTGCGGGTTTAATTTCAAACCGGCCCGCCTCATGTTGGCGAAGGTCTCGGCCAAATCACCTACGTGGCCGGCCCAGGTTGGAACTCTTGACAATGAGGTCGTCGACATAGGCCCGGATGTTCTTGCCAATCGCGGCTTGAACACTATCCCAATCATTCGGTGAATGTTGAGCCGCATTTTTCAAACCTTCTGGCATTCGGACGAAACAGAAGGTTCCAAAGGGTGTGATGAAACCGGTTTTTCCTCATCCTCCTTCGCCATCCAACAACGGTGATATCCAGAGAAGTAATCTAACAGAGACATGATCACGGCGTTGGCCGCGAGTCCACAACCCGATCCATTCGTGGCAATGGATAGTTGTCTTTTGGTGTAGCCTTGTTGAGATCGGTGAAATCGATACACATTCGCCATTTGTCATTCTTTTTCTTGACCGGTACCGTGTTGGCCGGCCACTTGGGGTACATGACCTCGTGGATGACGGTGGTGTCAAGCGCCTTTGAACCTCGACTTGACAGCCTACTACCTTGTTGTCGAACATCTTTCTTAGTTTCTGCTTTCGCGGCTTGATCGAAGGGTCGATGTTCAGCTTGTGTTCGATGAAGTTTCGATCCACGCCTGTGAGATCCTTGGCGGACCAGGCGAACACATCTTTGTTCTTCTGGAGGAATTGAACTAGGTTGGCTTCCTCGTCAGCCGAAAGGTCGGAGCCAATGACGACGGTCTGATCCAGAACCATCGCATCTAGTAAGACCCGTTTGGTTTCGCAGTCCGGCTGCATGTTGACTTTCTCTCTGTCTGCTTTCGGCTGCTTTTCCACCTCATTGTTCTCGACTGCTTCGTCAAGGGCGTGCACGTTTCGTTGGCCTGGGGTGCGGCCTCTCTCTATGTTGTGGCCATCTTTTTGGTGACCCCAGATTGTGATGACCCCTAGCGTTGCCGGGATTTTGATGCAGAGATAAGCCTGGTGAATGACTGCCTCAAACTTGTTGCGGAACCCTCTGCCCAAGATGCCGTTGTAGGGATAGTACATCTCCACGATGTAGAAGGATAGGTATTCTCGTTGCGGCATTTTGGACCGTGCCGAAGGATACCGGGAGAACCACTTTGCCCGGCCGCATGGATGATGCGCCCACCGAAACCGTACGAGAGGTGTGTCCGGCGGTTGTAGCGGATCTCTGTTGAGCCCCATCTTGTCGAAGGCATCGGCAAAGATAATGTCGACCGATGAACCATTGTCCACCGAAGCTTCCCCGCAGTCCAACTCGCTATGTTCACTTTTATCACTAGAGTGTCGTTGTGCGGAAAACCTTGCAACCTTACGTCCTCCTCTCGAAAAGGTGATTGGGATGTGAGACCATCTTGTTTTCTCCACTCTTCCCTCCACACAAATGTTTCGCACCTCACGGAAGTAGTGCTTCCATTCCTTTTTGGTTTCGAATTCCAAAGCGGAGCCTCCCGAAATAGGCATTATGGTTCCGACGGATGGCAAGGGATCGCTGCGACCCTCCCGGCTTGGCCGGCAATGGCGGAGCTAAGGGGCCTTTGTAAGGAGGAGGCGGAGGAGCAATGGGGTGTTGCTCGACGGGCCCGCGCTCAATGTTACGAGCTTGGAAAGTTTGTGATTGCCGGGGGTGGAGGTTGGGGATAGGTGGAATGTGGTGGGTCGGAAAGGGTTGGCGAAAGAGTTTCTCCCAAAGCTAGGGTTTTGCCATGCCAGAGTAGAGTGGTTCACAGCACTCGCTCTCTCCTTTTCCTTCCTCTCTTTCTCAAGGATGGCTTCGAATCTTTTCTTGTCTGGACAATAATTCGAGCTGTGGTCATCGTTTTCCTTGTGGAAAATACAATACCATTTTCTTTTCTCATTGTGGCCTCGGCCCATGCCACGACCTCTGCCTGCGCCACCGCCTCTCCCGCCCCTGCGGCCCCCCCCTTGATTGGAGTGCGGTGGACTAGGCGGGTTAGGGACCGAGGCTCGTGAATCGGCCGTGGGTTAGGTTTTTCCGGGTGTTTTCGCCGTCCGGACCGAAAAAGCCCCGAGGATTGGGCCATTCCCTTTCGCCGGGCTGGTTAGCTTTCACGAGACTTTTTCTCGCCGAGATTGCTCTTCCATACACATCCCGAAGTCATTGTCCGAGCGACAATACTTCTCGAACTCTTCGTATAGGCGTTGGATCGTCCTAGGCCTTTCGCGCATGAGGTGCGAGCGAAAGCGGGCCGGCTCTCAGACCCACGCTTGCAGTGTTAATGGCGACGGCGTCCAAAACATTTGGCGCTTGGGCTCTAAGATGCACGAATCTCCTGAAATAGTTTTGGAGAGGCTCCTTGTCCTTCTGCTTACACGAGAAAAGGTCGCTCTCTGTGAGTTCTGGACGTTGGAAACCCTGGAAATTTGAGAGAATCCGCTGCTTCAGATCATCCCATCCTTGAATTACACCTGGGCTTAGCAAAGAATACCACTGCGCTGCCGCCTCGTCAGCAGCGATGATGACGGATTTCACAAGTACAGAGTCGTCACCCCCAGCCGATAGAATGGCGGCTTTGTAGCTCATTAGGAATTGCCTTGGGTCGGATTGGCCCGAGAATCTGGGTAGTGGAACTGGCCTGTACGTTTGTGGCCATGGAGTGATCTGAATTTCTTGAGACAAGGGGGATTTGGGATCCCAAGATCTCGTGCAAATGGTATGAACGTCATGGTGCGGAGGATCTGACTCGAAAGGGCTCACGAAGGGGTTGTGACTGAAAGTTGTGTGCGGAGGGGGCTGGGTGAAAAACTCAGTGTGCGAAGTTAGATTGGTTGGGAACAGTGTACTCGAGTGAGGGTTGATCGAAACTTAAGGATTGCTTTGCTTTTAAGGCGCGCAGCTCCTCCTTCAAGCTAGCGATCACTGGTTTTTGTTTTTGGATCTCAGCTTCGTGCTGTATTGCTAGGAGCCTCTTCTTGGTTCTAGCCAATTCTTCAACCTCCCTGCGCGGTTGCTTAGCCGCTCCGCCTCGTGTGCGGCGCGGATTCGGGAGCGCCTCCCCCTGGGTCAGCAAGGTAGAAAGGTTCGGCTCTTCGTCGAGGGATGACGAAGCCCCTTTGGTAGAATTGGTGGTAATTCTCTTCTTCCTTGTGGACATTACGGGTTTGTTACTCGAGCCAAACACAAACGGTGGGCGCCAATTGTTGTGGCGATAGCCGAAGCTACCATGCACAAACAATGAGAGGAAACGAGAAGCTCATGAACAATAACCGGAATACAAAACAAAGGACAACCAAAAGCTCTTTACTCAACAAGAGATTTCTCAAAAGCCGATCCCCTTTACAAGTGTCGTTCGTCTCCCTTTATAGGGAGGCGGACGGACTTTTTACATTTTGAGAACACTCTCATGTGAAACGGATCAAAATAGAATGTGCTAGGCTATTTTTGGGAAATCACCAATTAGGTCTCCACGTAATCGGCGCTTCATGATGTCATGCCGCAAATCGCGGTGCCTTTCTTCTTGTCATCACGTGCGCCTGTCGGGAGAAAACCTTCAATCTTTTGGAGATTCCCCTTTCGCCGGCACCTTTCGTCACCCGAAACATGGATCACATTCGGACTTGAAATCATTAGAAGTTAGAGATAACGAAACCCCCCAAGGGAATCCCGTGCCGAGGCCCTGCTGCGTTAGCAAGATTCGCCTCCGGGGTTTCGTCGCCGAAGAAAACCATCGGCCCGACCGAGACCCTAATGCCCCGGGTTATTCCGAGCTCATTTGGCGGCCTCCGCCGGCGACGAAGGGTATTGGTCGAAAGACGGATTCGAAAGACAAAAATAGATTCAAGGGCTCCGGGGTTTCACCGCCGGGTCTTTCGCATAAAAACTTGGGCAACTAAAGACACTTCTTTTATTTTTGGTATACGAAAGGCTTGATTCCGAATTCCCCAACAAACCCTATGTTGAGGCCAAGAGGGATAAAGAAAAAAATTGAGATAGGCTGCGACGACGAAATAAAGAAAGTGTACTTAGATGATGTGCCGGATCGAGTAGTCGTGATAGGGGCTCATCTTAGTCCTAAATAAGAGAAAGAACTTCCCAATTCCCAAACAAGAACAAAGATGTCTTCGCTTGGTCGGCCAAAGACTTGCAAGGTGTCGATAGGGATATCATTGAGCATGCCCTGGACACAGATGAGAAAATAACTCCGAAGAAGCAAAAACTCAGGAAAATGCTGGAAGAAAAAGTTAAAGCAGTAGAGGCTGAAGTACAAAGGCTTCAGGATGCCAAGGTGATCAGGGAAGTCATGTATCCTATTTGGCTGGCTAACACTATACTAGTAAAGAAGAAAAATGGGAAGTGGAGAATGTGTGTGGACTTCACAGTTTTGAACAAAGCTTGAAAAAGGATGACTTCCCCTTAGAAAGGGTGGACAAAGTAGTTGATGACGCGCAAACAGTGAAATGCTATCACTCCCGGACATGTTCTCGGGATATCATCAAATAAGGGTGCGAAGAAAAGATGAGGAGAAAACAAGTTTCATCACTCCTTTCGGAACCTTGTGCTTCGTCGAGAATGCCGGAGGGTCTAAAGAATGCGGGATGCACATTTTCAAGAATGATAGCAATAGTGCTTCACCCTCGGCTTCAAAAAAATATTCTAGCATATGTCGACGATATAGTCGTCAAAAGCATTCAAAGAAGATACCACATCAACGATTTAGCGAGAAACCTCTGCGAACCTCGAGCAAACAAATCTTAAGCTAAATCTCGAGAAGTGCGTTTTCGGCATTCACAAGGGAAAAGTTTTGGGGTGTTTGGTTTCGACAAAGCGTATCGAGGAAAATCCCGACAAAATCAAGGCTCTAGTTGAGATGCAAGATCCTGTTTCGGTGAAAGATGTACAAAAGCCGACGGGAAGAGTGACCACCCTTAACGATTCATCCCCGGAGCCGTAGAGAGAAGATTGCCCTTCTTCCAAGTTCTCCGAAGTTCCAAGAACTTTCGGTGGTCCGAATGTCAAAAGCAAGCCTTCCAAGAACCTAAAGATTACTTGTCAAACGTGACTAAGTTATGCCCTCCGAGCCAAATCGTCACTCCTGGTGTACTTGTCCGCTTCTAATTCGGTCGTGAGTCTTGTACTAGTGCAAGAGAAAGAGGAAGAAGGAAAAGCGAAACAAATTCCGGTATACTTCACTTCGGAAGCTCTTTCGGGATCCAAACTCTTTTACTTTGAATTAGAGAAGATATCATATGAAGTCATTATGGCAGCAAGAAAATTAAGGCATTACTTCAAGGGTCACATAATAAGAGTTACCACGAATCAACCGCCGAACGATTTGTTCACAAATAAATAGGCATCAACTCGAATCATCAAGTGGGCTTCGAACTATCAAAATTGACTTCGAAAGAATAAATGCAATCAAATCGCAAGTCTTAGTAGATTTCGTCGTGGATCGGACATCGCCAACTCATAATCCTGGCGAAGATATAGTCACACCATGGGTGGTGCACCGTGATGGAGCTTGGTGTGATAGAGGGATTGGAATATCAACAATTGTAACATCTCCGGCGGGGAATCGTGATAAGATACGCTGCTCGGCTTGATTTCGCGGATGATGTACACTCTATGAACAACACAAATGAATACGATCCTCGGCTTCTATCCTTGAGAAAGATGAAAGCTTTGGGTCAACAAACTTTTATCATCAAGACTGATTCCAAAGTCATTCAAGAACACATTGAGAAAGAGAGTGAAGTAAGAAATCTTGTCCGATGAAGTATCTTGAGAAAGTCGAGAGAGATGGAAAGGCATTTCAAGGGCTATTCAGTCCAACATATACCAAGAAATGACAATAACGAAGGCACAAACCGGCAAAAGCAAGTAACTCGGAACTAGGCAATGCTTCCGGACGTGTTCTTCGAAATCGTCGAGAGAGCCATCAATCAAAGATCCAAAGCCAAAAGCGTGAACATTGTAGAAACTCACGATTGGAGAGCCGAAATCATGGCATACTTGAGGGGTCCTTATGAACCACAAGATGAGTTGGAGGAAAAAAGGCTAAGGTGAAGAGCAAGAGCATACACCGTAGTGAGTGGGGAACTTTACAAGTCCGGGGTAACCGAACCATGGCTAAGGTGCATAACCTCCGAAAAGGGAGTAGAACTTCTCAAAAAAATCCATATTGGATTTCGTGGTGCACACATAGGCACAAGAGCACTAGTAGGCAAAGCAATAAAGCAAGGATTCTTCCGGCCCTTCATAAACTTTGATGCAAAGAAGCTGGTTCGGGAATGTGAAGCATGTAAAAAAACTTAGGAATGCGAATCGGCAGAATCTACCATCTATGCCAGTTCATCTAATTCCACCATCATGGTCTCTGCAAAGGTGGGGAATGGATTTGGTCGACCCATTGCTTTGCGGCGGTGGCGATTGATTACTTCACCAAGTGGGTGGAGGCAAAGGCATTGGCAAATATCATAGCACCAACAATTCGAAATTCTTCCGGAAAAACATAATCTGCAGATTCGGATTACCAAGAGAGTTGACTGTTGATAATGGAAAGCAATTCAATTGTTATTCTTTCAAGGAATACTGCAAGACTCTAGGCACTCATGTGAAGTTATCTTCAATTTATCATCTGCGGTCTAATAGGGCTGTTGAAAGAGCAAACAGGCTACTCTTTTCGGGAATCAAGAAGTGTCTATATGATCAAAAGAAAGGCAAATAAACAAATGAACTACCGAATGTGATCTAGTCTCACAATACAATAGTGTCATGAGCGACAGGCTTCATGCCATTTCGCTTACTATTTGGCACTGAGGCAATGACACCAGAGGAAATCAAGAATGAAAGCTCGAGAGTACAGAAAGCAAAAGAGATCGAAGAAGTGTACATGAAGGTGGAAAAAGACATGATCGAACTATCAATCCTCGAAACCTCAGATAACATTGAAACATACCAAAGGGAAACCAAGGCGTGGAAGGATAAGAAAATAGTCAGGAAAAATATCAAGAGTGGTGACTTAGTGCTGAAAAGTAAGAAAAATTGGGAGAACCCCAGGAAACTTCAAGAATCTTGGGAAGGACCCTACATAGCAAAAGAAACAAGCACGCCACGAGCTTTCCGCTTAACAGACCAAACCTGCGAGCCGCCGCATTCATGGAGTGCGGACGACCTAAAGAGTTACTACCATTAAAAATCATGAAAAGTAGCTAAATTTATTATTCAGCATTTCTTTTCTCAATTTTATATCCCATAAAATTGTAAAAACCCGAACCACGGAACTATAAGTGGCTTCGGGAATAAAAATATTTAATTCTCATCTTTTACTTAGAATAAAAAGGACCGTACTCTTTTCCTTGCAAAGGGGATCAAAATCAAGGGGCAAGGTTTTTAACGAGGTGGATCCTATGTAAATACTCTTTGTGATATATATGAAAAGAGTCTTCCCCAAATTATGTGTCTTGTGAAGTTCCATTGTGAGAAAGGAGAAATTCGTGAAAAGCTCCGTTATAGCCTGAGTTCCACCATGAGAAAGAAAATTCGTGAAAAGGCTCCGGGATAGCCTAAGTTCCATTCCGAGAAAGAAAACTTCGTGAAAAGGCTCGTAATAGCCCGAGTTCCATTCTAAGAAAGAAAATTCGTGAAAGGCTTTGTGATAGCCGAAAATTCCACCATGAGAAAGAAAATTCGTGAAAAGGCTCCGTGATAGCCTAAGTTCCATCATGAGAAAGAAAAAGTTCGTGAAAAGGATCCGTGATAGCCGAGTTCCATTCTAAGAAAGAAAAATTCGTGAAAGTCATTGTGTTAGCCGAAATTCCACCGTGAGAAAGAAAACTTTGAATGGGCTCCGTGATAGCTCGAGTTCCATTCTAAGAAAGAAAAATTCGTGAAAGTCATTGTGTTAGCCGAAATTCCACTGTGAGAAAGAAAACTTTGAATGGGCTCCGTGATAGCCCGAGTTCCATCATGAGAAAGAAAAGTTCATAAAAAGGCTCCGTTATAGCCGAAATTCCATCATGCGGAAGAGAAAGTGGAAGTTTCATGAAAAGGCTTAGTAATAGTTGAGGTCCGTAAAGAGAAAGAGAAGTTCTGTGAAAAGGCTCCTTGATAGCCGAAGGCTCCGTGAAAGCCTATATCCCACCTTAAGGGTTTATCCTACCGAAAGACCTGAGACAATAACAAGTTGTGGCCTAGATCCTACCTTAAAGAGATTTCCTACCGAAAGGCCTGAGACAACAAAAAGTTGTGGCCTATATCCCACCTTAAAGGGACATCCTACCAAAAGTACGGGAACAACTGAGGGTTGTGGCCCCGAAAGTACAAATGTTTTTGCTCAGGATTTTTATGTCAAAAATTATAAAGTAAAAGTTAATGTTTTTTCGATCGCGGGAACAAATCAGCATGGTAGCGAACATCCATGAAGAATTATACGAAAATTTTCAAGAAAATTGCTTTAGTCAAAAATCTCATTCCAAGGGCCAAGTGTGACGCCCTAGGTTTTTTTAATTAACCCTAATCGTCGGTCAACCCAAACTCGACAAGGTGGTCAAATCACGGTCAACCTGGGTCCTCACCTCGAAAAACTCACCAACCAACTCTAATGACACCTTTGATCTAGTGGACACACATGTGGGGCCAACCCATGGTCAAAGACTTGGTCAAACCCCACTCAAACCCTAGTAACCCTAGATGTCTTTGGGAACTTTTGCCGCGTTCTCCAAATTCCACCTAAACACTTCAAAATCTACCTTTATGAAAGTTGTCCAGCTTGTTGAGGGACACAACTTTCATGTAGATTGACATTTCAAATTTTGAGAGGAAAATCATGAAAAACTTGCTCAAAGGTCAGTATCTCCTGTTCATGGCAATTGAGTGACATTCAAAGTTGGCAAACCTTTCTTGCAAAATCTATTGGGAAAAACCCTATATAGCCATTTTAAAAGTGGTAGAGGGTAGCTAGATCTACAACTTTCGTATTCATCGGTTGGTAAAGTTATATTCAAAATTTTGGAGATATTTGAGTTCGGACGGGGAGTCGGCAAAACTTTTGGGCATGGGCGCCGCCGTGCCATGACGTCGTGCGCGCCGTGCGCCGCGCACCGCGCCCGCGCGCCGATCGTCCTTGGCGTGCGCGCCGCGCGTGACCCGAGGCCCCGCCGACATAGGCCGCCGCATCCCTAGGCGTCCACGCCCCGATGCGCCTTCGGTCGGCCGCGCGCGTGTCGCCTTGCCGTCGCGCCGCACGGGTGCCGCGCGCGTGTCGCCTCGCCGTCACGCCGTACCGCACCGCGCATCGGGCGGACCGCCGTCCGACCCGCGCGCCGCCATACATGCGTCGGTCGAAACACCGCCGTACCACGGCGGTATCTTCGTCGTCCGCACGCCGTCACCGTCGAGTGCCTATTTAAGGTCACTACCCGCTCTCCGTGCGCGCCGTGCCGGGCCGCCCCCACCCTTGTCGTGCCGCCGCCATGGATGCCGTCGGTCGCCGAGCACTAGTCCGTGCCGTCCTAGCAACCAAATCGTTTGGGCGCCGTCCATAGAACCTCCCGGTGCCCCTAACATCGTGTGTGGTCGACCCCGTGCATTGCACTCGCCGGAGTTGTGACCACCGCGGCCGTCCCCGCCGGTCACCGCCGTGCGCCACCGTAGGGCGCCTCCCGCCCAAGTTCCCGAGCACCAACGGTCCCTTGGTGAGCTTGCTCTCCTCCCCGCGCCCCGCCCCCGGCCGGGAGCGCCGCCGGCCTCGCCGGAATGGGCTGAGCCACGCCGCTCCCATGGCCGGGGACCCAATTGCTTCGTCTCGTTTCTTTGTAGGGACTTATGTGCAAGAAGAGGGCCTGGTTGTAATGTTTTAAATCTTCCTAAGGGCCCCGTTGCAAAACACATCTTCAATAGTATAAGCCTTATTGCTGAAACTTGAAAAATCTCTGGAAAATCGTAGAATAGTAAAAAAATGCAAACTCAATTTTGTTGGGTTCGCTGTGAAAAATACTACAACTTTTGTTATACTCTCCTAGTCTGTTTCTTGATAATTTTTGCACGAAAAATAGAAAGGTGATAAACCTAGATCCGAGATATCTCCAAATCTACAAGTCCTCTGCAGCTATTTTTTGGATGTGTTGTGTGTTATGTTGTGACTAACTCCTGTGCCAAAAATTGCACAACGTTACGATGTAAATCTTTTTATATAAATTGTTTTCCATGTATGCGATTCTCGCCTAGATGATTTTTGTAGCTAAACATATTTATGTTTTGTGCCCAACTTGTGCATGCTTTGTCTTGTTATGCTAAGATACACCTCTGGTGATTTAATCACAATTTTTGGTTGATCGGTAGTATTTATTCTTAATAAATGCATGTTTTCCTTTGTAAATTAATAAAGCAAGATCGGTAGTAGTCCTAGGTGTTCTTGCTAGTTTTCTAGGATGGTTTAGGAACAGAGAGCATGTATGAGGAAGTTTGGAGCATTTTGATGCTTATTTATTTTTGTATGCATTTAACTTGAATGGCTAGCTAGTTTCTTTTATTTTCTAAATAATTAATTTTCTAGCCTCCCAAGCATTGCATGTGTGTGCGGTGGCTTAGTATGAGTATGTTAAAGCTTAAGAGACCCTCCACTGAATTTGTAGTGATTTAATGTTAAACAAAAACCTTGGAGGTCCCTTTTTTAGAGTAATGCTTTGTTTAACTTAGGAAAATGTCTTTTTAATTCGTTTCCCTTTTTGTGAAGTGTTATCCAACTTAATTAAGAGCTAAAAATACACCCTTGCTATTGAAGGATTAAATTGTGAATAATTATCTTTGTACACACCTTTACTAATGAGAGGTAAAGTATTAAACCTTCACATGAAATAACAATTATAAAAGGAAGCATTAATTAAAGTGTGTAACTAAAAGAATAAAACCCATATCAATAATAACCTTAGTAAAAAGATATTAATAAATAATTACTTGTTAAGGTGAATATGACCAACTAGAGTTAGATAAGATAAATAAATTATCACATCACCCGAACCCCGCATTGCATTCCGTGTAGATCTTCCCCCGACGGTGATTGCTCACTCGTTCCGGAAGCCGAGGAAGGAGAAGCGAGAAGTTGCCCCGCAAGACGTGGAAGTACTCGACGACACCGAGGGTGCCCAGGCTAACCTTGCCGACGAAGGCAAGCCCCGGTGCGTCTGACCCAGTTTTCAAATTTTGCTCTACAATTATCTATGGATGCTTGTGCATTTAAGTTCAGGAGTTGTATGGAACCTTAGATGCATGATCCCTTGGTACCCTTGTCCTTACTAGTATGATAGGTCGATAGCTGCTAAGCTAGAGGACCGTTACAAGTCGGGTGATGATGTCACTCGTGAGAATAGGATCCTAGATAGGATTCATAAGATCTCCTTAAATGGACTGCTCATATGGTAAGAGCATGGGATGTGGACTCCGGTCCAATGGCTATTGTGGGTTAAGTGTTTGAACGTACTAAGCACTTGTCGGGAATGGGACTGGTAAGCCTAGTACCTTAATGAGACGGATAGGGATTTAACTGTCACTACTCTTGGGATGCATCTCACGGCAAGCTACCGGTGGTGTATGGTGAGACCGGGTGCCTCGCGGGGTATCGTTGGATAGCTTCGCACCAAAGAGCGTGGCCTTTTATTCCGACCCAAGGATTTTTGGGAACCGTTTGGTGGTTGTCCTCACGGGGGCATCCCACCGTGTGTTTAGGTCTACCTTGCAAGATTTTGAATCAATCGATTGTCGGCCTCTCACCGTTATTTGAGACTACTTACTCCACTAGCCATGAGATCCCTAATGCGGGAAGTTGATAAAGATTATGCTTGATTAATTGTATGGTACAACCTTGTCTGTACTAGATGGCCAATTTAGTAAAGCTTAAACCCACTAGAACTTGTGCTAAAATCTTGAAAGTAAGGACATACTCTTTGTTACTTTTCAGCAAAAGAAACCCAGTGGCCAAAAAGCCTTTCATGTCTAGAGTTGGTGAAGTAGTTATCACCGACGGGTAAGTCTTGCTGAGTATTAGTATACTCAGCCTTGCTATAATGTGTTGATCCAGGTAATGCTTTCGGTGATGTGTGGCCCGGAGAGATCCCGCCCGGCTGGGAGCTGGAGTGGGTGGAGGATGACGACTGAAGGCATCATGGCCGGCCTCCCGTGGTGTTCTCGCTTATTAGTCTATGGTTTATTTTGGATTCTTTCGGGTGGCTTATTAGGCATCATGGCTGGCCTAGAGGGAATTTTTTTTGGATTCTTTCGGGGTGGCTTATTAGTCTATGGTTTATTTTGCTAACTTCCAACACATTTTACTTTATGTCGGACTTACATTCTTGCACAACCAAACTAGATGAGCCACATGTCTTATACGTGTGCCGTACCGCATCACGGGAATTGCGTGGGTTGATGGAGTGATCCATTCCACGGATCCCATCTTTGTGTCCGGTTATAAGTTGTGTTGTCGCCACGTGTTTCATACGTGAGCATTCTGCATGTCGAATATGCGAGGCAAGGATACACTCCATTCAAATGGAGGGTGTCCGAGGTTGGACGCTGTCCATGCAGAGGCTTAACGCATGGATACCGTTTCTATAGTGAACGGTAATGTATGGGGACGCTTTCGTGACGTGCTGGCATGAAAGGTTCGTTTTCTACAGGTACCTAACAGCGCTTCGTTAGTCGCTAAGTGAGTACCGTATAGCTCTCGACTAGATATTATAGGGAGAGACGAGTAAAAGCCTTGCCACCGGCACTAATTTCGATTTTTGGCTTGATTGCCATGAGAGGTCGAATAGGACGTCTTGCATGCATGTTAAAAATCGAAACCAATTAAAATGGACCCAAAATAGAATTTTGTATGCTCTCTAAGGAAGATTTTGATAGTGTGTGCTTTTTGTAAAAATAGAGTATCTCTTGTGCATAGGTGTTATGCTGCCAAATTTTTGTAAAAGCTTGTTCGTCTTGTTTTGTACCGCGTGCTAGGAATTAATTAAACCGGTATGCTAAAAACAAGTTGCTCCTTGGTCGGTCTAGCTTTTATTCGCAAATTTCGATCGCAGCTTCTTTCGGCTTGGCTTACACCTTTCTAAGCGAACCTAGACTGTGCATCCTTCCACCTTGTTTCCTTTGATCTAGCTCAACCTTTGAATACCAAAAGTGTGTAAAAGAACCATTGTAGTAGCCGGAAAACACGGGGGGGAAATTTATAGGGTTCTGGATTTTTGGTTATGAATTTTATTCACACCTCCCCGAACTTCACCATTTGACATCTTGTTCTCCTTGATACCGACATGTGTTACATTTTTGGTACAAATGGTTTTCCTCGTGTTTCACGAGTTCGACGGCCGACGGTACGATCCGTACCAACAAAGTTGCACCGGGAGGGTTTTCCACGCCTTGCGTGGGAGACACTCGGCGCCGCCGGCTACACCACTCCACCGACTTACGAGGTGTCCAAGTTCGAGCGCTTGGGTGTTCCCCGTTGCGGAGTGATCGTTCTTTGTGCTACCACACCCGAACCACACGGACCGGTTCGACTTGAGTTTTGTCTGCGGGGTTTTATTACCCACGAGACCGTCGAGTCGGCCGCTCTCCAAGTGTTGACGGACTTCTATGACCACAACCCTCTCGTGGTGGCTCTCTTTCCGTTCGGGCTATTTCCCACTATGAGTCCTCACGACCCGGCGTGGCCGGATCATATGGATCACCTACGGGAGCCGCCGTTGTTAGCCGAGCCGCTGGATGTCACTCGGACGCTTGCTCGTTGTCTTAGCGTCATTTTCGCACTTCGGGGGCTGCATTACAACACCGCAACGATTATCGGGCGGCGTGCGGAGGCGGCTAGGCGGGATTGGCAACAACTATCGGCGGCCCACCAACGGTACCGAACTTTACACTTACTCGGATGCGCGGAGAATGACGAGGCTACACGCCGGGGAGATTCTAGTTAGAGTTAGAGAGAGGCGACCGTCCGAGAGGATTGTAGATCCGGAGGCGAAGTTCACACCCCTGGAGGAGAATGCCGATGCTTATGAGATTGAGAGGTTGACGCTGCTACAGAACATTGCTGATATGCTGCAGGTGGAGGAGGCCGAGGTACAGGTTGCAGCCCTACAGGCCATAGTGGCCTTACAACCGCTACCTCCAGTACGAGGCACACCGGAGGAGCGGCAGGGGTCGGTCGGTTTGGATCGGACGAGCCGGGGCCGGGACCGCCGTTACCGACTCCACCAGATTCACCTGCGGGCAGTGGTGCTTCAGTTGGTAACTAGGATGCCAGTGAACGACATCAAGAAGAAATGTACTCCTAGGTGCCACCTTCGGGATGATTGTGGTAGTCAGCTTAGGAGTATATCGTCGTGCAATGCGATTGCATTGTAACCCGGTGGTATTATGCTGTTTTCAGAATTGAGTATTGTAGTATCCTTGGACCCCCTATCCATCGTGTTGTAATAGAGAATGCTTAAGCACTTTGTGTTTTGTCTTGAGTTTGATGTGGTTCAACCGAGTTATTGAGACCTTGTGCGAGTTGTTTACCCAAGTGTGTTGAGTGTTACCGTAACCGCGCTCGCCAACACTAAGAATTTTTGCATAATGATGAGAGAACTACAACATTTTGGTGAGTGCCGGTCAGTGGCTAAAACGACTTGGTGATCTTTCGCATGTTACCTTCTCCGTACAAGCGAAATGGGAAAATTCGCCGCAAATTGAAAGCTAGCTCGAGGGCCTCCACATGGGGCCAATCACGAGGGGCCTAATCGGTCACCACGTATGCTTAGTTCATCGGGATGAAGCCACCGACCTTCTCCAAGGAGGAAGACCCCCCTGGAAGCCGAGGCTTGGATCAAGGCCATCGAGGCAAAGTTCTCTCGCCTTTGTGATGCCTTGCTCCGAAGAGAACAAAGCCAACTTTGCGGCTCCGCAACCGCGAGGGGAAGCTTTAATGTGGTGGGATCATTTCAAGTCAATGCGGCGAGGGCGTGCCTGTAACTTGGGATGATTTCAAGCAAACCTTCAAAAGCCATCATATCCCCAAGGGATTAATGGATAGAAAGATGAGGGAGTTGTTGGCTCTCGGGCGGGGATGCGATACGAGTGTACCGTTACGCCCGGAAGTTTAACGGCTTGTGCCGGTATGGTGGACATCACGTAGACAACGATGCAAAGAAAAGATGGAAAGATTCCGTGATGGGCTAGATGGCAAGTTGTACGAGCGGCGAACCTGCTCGAGCCGAGAAAATTTCCATGAGCTTGTGAACAAGGCTATCTCCCAAGAGGATTCTATGAAAAAGGCCCACGGGAACAAGAAGAGGCCGTCCGGTTTTGCTCCGGGGAAGCGAGAACTAACAAGAAGTTTCACTTTGTGAAAAAGAATGTTCCAAACCCATCCCGGCTCATCAACTAGACGCCGGACGATGAAGCCATCCCGGGGGCAAACCCTCGGGGAACTTCCGGTTCCAAAATGCTCGACGACAAGCTCCAAAGCCTAATGCACCTCCTCGCAACATTGGTGATCGTCGTTGTTTCAACTGTGGTCAACCAGGGCATTACATCAGCGATTGCCCCAAACCCAAGCAGGTCAAGCCCAACCCACGAGAATCAAGGTGCAGGGAACAAGCCTACCACTCCGGCTAAGAAGCCTATGGTGCAAGTACGCCAAGGCAAGCTGAACTTCACCACCATGAGCGGCATTCCGGAGGGAGCTTCGGTGCTCACGGGTACATTCTCTATCAATGATACTCCTGTTAAGGTTTTATTTGATTACGGAGCTATCCACAGTTTCATAAGTGAGAACCTATTAGGCAAATTGGGTCTAAAGGGATCGCATACCAAATCGGCTTATAAAATTTTCACGCCAAGTGGAAACATCTCTTCTCACCTAGTAACTTTTGGAGTTCCTTTAAAGTTGGAAAGTAAGATTATTCAATCAAATCTAGTAACCATAAAATTGGAAGGAATGGATGTTATCTTAGGTATGGATTGGATGACCCAGCATAAGGTGGTTCTAGATATATCAGATAGGGTTGTAGGGATCAATTCATCTACGGTCGAGCACGCTACCTTGTACCTGCCTTTCAAGGACGGTACCGACTCTTGTGCCTATGTGACCATTATCTCCCCTCTTGATGAAATTCCAGTAGTGTGTGAGTATCCGGATGTCTTTCCTGATGAGTTGCCTGGTATGCCGCCTGTGACGCCCCGGGTTTTTAATTAGCCGTAATAGCCGGTCAAATGGTCAACGGTGGTCAAACCACGGTCAACACGGGCCCTCACTCCGAAAACTCACTAACCCACCCTAGTGACCCTAATTGAGTAGTAAACACACTTGTGGGGCCAACCCATGGTCAAAGGATGGTCAAGCCCCCTTGCCACTCTAGTGTCCCCGGGTGTCTGCTTAGGAACTTTTGCCGTGTTCTCCAAAATTCACCTAAACACTTAAAATTCTACCTTTATGAAAGTTGTACATCTTGATGAGGGACACAACTTTCATGTAGATTGGCATTTCCAATTTTGAGAGTAAAAGCTTGAAAAATCAAGCGCAAGGCAAATTTCACTTGTTTGCAAAACCTGGCGACATTGAAAGTTGGCATTCAAATAACTTTCAATCCGAGCGAGAAAACCCTATATAGCTTTTGTAGAAAATGTTGTTGGTAGCTAGATCTACAACTTTGGTATTCATCACTTGGTCAACTTTTATTCAAATTTTTGGAGAACGAGTTCGCTCAAACAAGGCACCAACAACACGTTTAAACCCGGAGCGCCGCCACGCGCGACGCCGCGCGCGTCCCGCGTATGGCCGTGCGCGGCCGGCCTCGGCGTCCGCGCCCCGCGCCGCCCAAGGATACCGCCGCCCGAGGCACACGCCTCCTCATGTGCCACACCCCGAGACCCTCGAAGTTATCTCGGGGCCTCGCGCGCCGCGCGCGCACGGCCCGAGGGCGCGCGCGCGGACCGGCGGTCCGCCGGCGGCACCCCGCCGTACGCGCGCGCCGACCGAGGGCGCCGTGCTATGGCGAGCATCTCGCGTGTCACCACGATGTCACCGGAGGGTCGATGCCTATTTAAACCCCCGTCCTTTCCCCTTTCCCGCGCGCGCCCCCGCCCTTCCCCCGTCCGCCATTGCCGGCCGACGGCGAACTCACCTCCCCGCCCTTCCTCCGGTGCGACCAACCCCACCGGCTTGCTCCCTAGTAGCCACGGAAGCTTGCGCCGCTACCCTTTGCACGCATTGCCCTCACACCGCCGGAACCGCAGCCCCGCCGTGGGTGGCACCGCCGACCGCCGCCGCGCGCCCTCGCCGGAGCTCGCCCCGACCCCGCCACAGCTGCCAATCGGCTAGGGGTGAGACCAATTGCAACCCCGTGCCACTTGTTGCCCTGGCCCGGCCCCACATCGCCGCCGGCGAGCTCTCCCGCCGCCGCGAGGGCACGGTTGTAAATCCCAGGGGCTGTTGTGTGAATTAGGGGCTGGTTTGCAATAGAAGTTATCTAGGTTTTCTTGCAGTTTAGTCCGGCGCCTTGGAAAATTACTAGAAATGCGTAGAAAAATCAGAAAAATACCAAACCAATTTTGTTGGGTTCGGGAAGATAAATCCCATCACTTTTGTTATTCGCACATGGCTGGATTCTGAATAGTTTTAGCATGAAAAATACAAATGTGAAACACCTAGATGCGACATAACTTGAAATCCATAACTCCTCTGTATCCCAATTTTGGATATGTTGTGTGTTAGGTCATGACTAGGTTCTGTACCAAAAATTTCACAAATTTATGCAGTAGATCTTGTTGAATAAATTGTTTTCCATTCTTGCGAAACCGCCTAACCTGATTTTTCTTGCTAAATATATTTATGTTTTTGAGCTCAACTTGTGCACACTGTCTTGTAATGTCAAAATGCACATCTTGTGAATTAATCATGATTTTTGTCTTACAGAAATAATTATTCTCAATTTAGGCATGTTTTCCTTTGTAAATTAATGGGGATAGATCAGTAAAGTTCCTAGGTGAAGATCTTGGTTCTTTGAACTTGTTTAGGACCGAGAGAGCATGCATAAGAAAGTTTGGATCATTTTGATGCTTTTTTATTTTGTATGCATTTAAATTGAATCACTAGCTAGCCCTTTGTTATTTTCAATAATATTTAATTTCCTAGCCTCCAACACTTAATGTGGGTCCAATGGACCGGGATGTGACGAGAACCGCCCAAAATAGTTCCGTATTATCGCCTAAGCCTGTCCACGTGGCCATTAAGCAATAATAAAGAACTATTTACGTCGCTTCCGCCGGGTAAAGCCCGGTAAATCACATACAACGGGATCGGCGATATGTGCTAAGCCCACACGAAGGCGGGACCAGGGTACAACATTAATTACATAAAAGGTTTCACAAGTTCAACATTATTACAAACCAGGTTTTTCATACATAAAAGTAAACATGGTTCAGAGTTTAAACAGCGGAAAATAAAACTAGCGCATGATACACACGGGAGGCCATCCATGCATATCACTCCTCATCATCGTTTTCCCATTCAAGCTCCCAACCATCCGGGATCGAACCGGGCCGGATGGGATTACTCGAAAACAACAAATTAAGCAAGGCTGAGTACTAATACTCGACAAAACTTACCCGACAAAAATAAAGTAAGACTAGACATGCAAGGCTTTTTGGCTTGTGGGTTTGTTTTGCCAAAAGCGACTAAGAGTGGATCCTTATTTTCCAGTTTTAGCTCATATTCTAGTATATTAATTAGTCTAGGTGAGCACCTGTACTAAACAAGCATGTTGTGCAAACAATATTAAACAAGTAATAATATTAAGCCAAAATGTTCCATAATTAAACATGGGGTAGCCAGTGGTCAAGCCGACTCAGATAACGGCGAGTGACCGACGATCGATCGATTTATATCCTTGTAAGGTAAACCCAAGATACACGGAGGAAGTAGACCCCAAGAATTCAAATAAAAGCAAATGCGGGGTCTACCCCGACCAGGGCGGCTCCCAACATCCCACGGTTTGGGATTAGACGCTACAAACTGCGGTACACGGTTATCCGGAGGGTCTAACCCGACCGGTCGGACTCACACACTATACCACGGGTAGCTAGCCGGAGACACATCCCAAGCGGGTAGCTAGAAAGATCCTGCCTCGGTTTAGAAGGTACTAGGCTTACCGGTCCCATTCCCGGCAAGTTCTTGGTACGTTCAATAGCTTAGGACCAAGCACCATGCTACTCGGTCAAGACCGAACCCATTGCTCTTACCACATGAGCGAGTCAATTTAACCAACTTATGATTCCAACATAAGCATCCTATATCTCGCGAGCAATGAGTCATTACTCGACTTCTACCGTGACCTTAGAGCATGGCACTAACGTTCCTAACATACTAGTAAAAGAGCATAGGAGTCCTAAGGATCATGCATCTAGGTTTCAAAGCAACTCCTGAAACTTAAATGCACAAAGTAAAGCATAACGCGCTGAAAAGTAAAGGACATGTTTTTAATTAAAAACATGGGTTAGATGAAACCGGTGCTTGCCTTCCTCAGACTCAGCACCCAAACAAGCCTTTGGCTCTTCTGGACTTTGGTCCAGGTCTTGCTGCACACTCAACTGATTCACCTCTCCGCTAGCTGCTCCCTCCTCCTCCTGGGTGAGCGTGTATGTCCCGTCGGGAAGATCTACACGGTTACATGCACATGCATTAGATTATGGTGAAGGTGGGAGAATTACCACAAAATCAACTCTTGTTGGACACATACACTCAAATATTAATATTTTCTCATATAAATTATTAGGGTGTGTGATAAATAACAAAACACTATTTTGATGGTGATTGTGTGCACATCTAAGCAATTTAAGTTACTTAACTTCACCAAACAGCAAGGGGGTGTGTCTATTTTAAATAAAAACAGAAACAAACATGATTTTACAATTTAGCACTTCAATTTCCATTTCTTTCTTTAATTGTTTAAAACAAGCCTTTCAACCATAAATCCAAATTAAATCAAAAACACTTCCAATGAACTTAATCTTTTGCACACAGCAACATATGCTTAGTTTAAGCTCTCACACCAAAATTTGACCTAAGATCATTTATAAATTAATTTATACGAAAAAGACAATTCTCAGCCTAGTAAATCAACATTAATTCATATAAAAAGATTTAATAAACTTTTTGATCTCAACTTTCTCCTACAGGTCAAGTATGCGAAAAATGAGTTTCTGACCAAGGCATGGTTGCAAATTCAATTTATTTTTCAGATTTTGAATTTAAGCTCCTACACAAGATTAAATCCAAAACACCTAGTAAACAATTCCCTAAATTCACATCCATCACACCAGGGGTACTAATCATCAAGTTAAAGCCCTAGGGTGCACTTGTGCTCAAAGAGAAGTTCATTAAAGGTGCTATAAAAGCATCAAACTTATTCTAGCATAAAGCTTAAATAAATCATAACTGAAAATATATGCATCAAAATCATGCAAACTTTTGCCACAGATCTAGACATGATATAAAAAGTAACATATCTAAAATTCAAGTTCATGGCATGTGTATATTTTAAATCACACTAAAAACACTCCAAACTGAGTTTGAATTTTTAATTCAAAAACTGTACAGAAAAACCCTATATATGTTTTCTAGAAAAGATAGATTTCTTCACCACGAACCCAACATAATTAGTTTTGCATTTTTCTGATTTATCTACGATTTTTAACGATTTTTCGAAGGTACTGCCGTAACCCTAAAAGTAACTTTTACAACCGGTCCCCGGAATTTTCGGAAACGACCCTAGAAAGAACTCAATCACAGCAATGTGGTCCTTGGTGGCCTACATATCACCGGCGGCGGCCAAATCGACGGCCGGCGCCGCGCCTGTCTTGGCGGAGAGGGGCGCTGCGGGCTTCCACGGACCCCCGCCCGGGGGTCGCGGGGGCGGCGGCCGGGTCGGAGGGGGCCGCGCGGCCGGCGGCGGGCGGCCGGCCCTGGGACCGGCCGCCGGTGCGGCGGCGTCCGGTGCCGGCGGCCCCCGGCGGCCGGGGCGGTGGTTTGGGGGCGTCGAGGGAGGCCTAGGGAATGGGGAGGAGGGGTCGGCCGGCTGGGAATCGAATCGGGAACGACGGAACGCGCGGCAGCTCTTCACTGACGGCCGGCGGCGCGGGAGGCACGGGGGTGATGTGCAGCTCGGGTTTTTGGCAGGGCAAGGGCCTCGATGACGTCGTGGACGAGGCAGGAGCGCCTTAAGGCACCTCCCAGCCAGCTGGACCCGTGCATGGGCGGCGCGCGCGCGCGCGCCGGCGGCGCGCGCGCGTGGCCGCCGGCCGGGACCGGCCGCCTACCCGGGCGCGGCGCACGGGGAGTTAGCGGGGCGGAGGGCCCACGGCGCGCGGTCCACCGCGACGGACTCGAGGGTCCGTACGCCGGAGCCTGCGCGCGCGGCACGTGGCCGACGGAAACGGCGCGGCGCTCTGGAGCGCGAGACGACGTCGGTCTGCTCCGTTTCTATTTCATTTACCTGTTTTCGAAATTGCGAATCTCCAAAAATCGTCAACTAAGTTGAAAATCTCCCAAAAGCAAAGTTGTAGAGGAGCTATAGATCTACAACTTTCCCAAAGGGCGACATATGTTTTGATCAATGGTTTGCCCGGGAACGCCGACCGAAGTTGCAGATTTTCCACGGCTCGGTTTCTTGTTCACGGCGCGATCAAACCGGTTTTTGGCCAATTTGCACTCAAAATTGGAATGTCCGCCAATTACGAAAAATGTGTTCCGGAAATAATGAACAACTTTTGTATTGGCCGATTTTGAACTTCTATAGTGAAATTTGGAGAACACGCAAGAAAACCATTTCAGCCTTTAAAGTAGATCTAGGGTTTGACCGTAATTAGGGATGTTGACCGAGGTCTTTTGTGCAAAAGTGTGCCCAATCATGTCAAACATGCTTAAAAGTTACATAACCTTGATTAATTCATATAATTAATGTCATTAGCGCAATCAAACATCCGGGATGTTACGGCCTACCCCCCTTAAAATAAATCTCGTCCCGAGATTTAGGATTTAAAAGATGGAAGTAGGGGAAAGAACTTACTTTGTCTTGATTCAAGAAAACCCGGATAATTCTCATTGAGATAGTGTTCGTTTCCCATGTAGCTTCTTCTACGGTATGATGACTCCATTGGATTTTATACATCTTTACTGATTGCCTTCGAGTTTTTCTTTCTTTTACATCAAGAATTCTCAAAGGATGTTCCACAACGAGAGAGATCCGGTTCAATCCAAGCATTAGCTTCTTCAATAACTTATCTAGCCGGTTCATGTGCACATTTCCTCAATTGTGATACATGAAACACATTGTGCACGGCAGAGAATCGTTCGGGTAGCCGAATACGGTATGCCACCGGCCCACGGACTTGAATGATTTCATAAGGGCCAATGTACCGAGGAGCTAACTTCCCTTTCACACCGAATCTTTGGACACCCTTGGTTGGCGAAACTTTTAAGTACACAAAGTCACCAACTTTGTATTGTCTAGGTGCCTTTCCCTTGTCATAATGACTCTTTTGTCTTTTTTGTGCAATTCTCAAGTTTTCCTTGATTACCCTTACTTTTTCTTCGGCATCCTCAACTAGGGCTGGACCAAAGAATTTCCTCTCCCCGGTGCGTGACCGGTTCAAGGGAGTACGACATCTCCGTCCATAAAGAGCCTCAAAAGGTGCCATTTTCAAGCCGGCTTGATAACTGTTATTGTAAGAAAATTCAGCCAGGGCGAGACACTTATCCCAACTCTTATCAAAATGAATCACGCATGCTCGCAACATGTCCTCTAGAATGCGGTTTACCCTTTCGGTTTGACCATCGGTCCGAGGACGATAAGCCGAACCGCGTATGATTTTTGTGCCAAGTGACTTATGTAATTGTTCCCAAAAACGTGCCACAAAGAGAGATCCCCTATCGGAAATGATGGTTTTAGGAACACCATGCAAGCGAACAATGTGCTCAATATAAAGACTTGCATAATCTTTGGCATCATATGTAGTGCGGACCGGAATAAAGTGAGCCGTTTTTGTCAATCGTCAATGATAACCCGAGATGGAATCATGTTTCCTAGACGTGAGTGGCAATCCGGACACAAAGTCCATACTTATGTCATCCCACTTCCATGAAGGTATGGGTAGGGGTTGAAGAGTACCGGAAGGTTTCAAGTGACTCGCTTTGATTCTTTGACAAGTATTGCATTTCGACACATATTTGGCAATGTCCACCTTCATATTGGACCACCAAAAAGTCTCCTTTAAATCTTGATACATTTTACTACTCCCGGATGGATAGAGAATTTAGAGAGATGACCCTCATCAAAGATTTCCTTTTTCAACTCCCAATTATCTGGGACAACAAGGCGTTGCCCAAACCAGATTATATCTTTCTCATCCTTCCGGAAGCAATTATGTTTAGGATCCTTTTCTAGCAATTTTTGTTTAATTAAGAGAATACCCTCATCTTGAAGTTGAGCCTTAACAATTCTATCAAATAGGTTAGACTCTGCAGAAAGAGCATTTAGGCTTCCTTGTTCAACAATTTCCAAGTTTAGCCTTCTCAAATCCTCACACGAGTGTCCGTAAGGTTCCATTGATAGGCAATTGCAGTGAGCCTTGCGGCTTAGAGCATCTGCAACTACATTCGCCTTTCCAGGATGGTAATGGACCTCAAGATCATAATCTTTGATTAATTCTAACCATCTTCTTTGCCTCATATTTAAATCAGACTGAGTGAAAATGTATTTGAGGCTTTTGTGGTCAGTAAAGATATTGCGGCGGGTCCCCATAAGGTAATGTCTCCATATTTTCAATGCATGAACAACCGCTGCTAGCTCTAAGTCATGTGTGGGATAATTCTTTTCATGAGGGCGAAGCGCTCGTGAGGCATAGGCAATAACCCGATTTTCTTGCATAAGAACACGACCAAGACCCGCGCTCGAAGCATCACAATAAACTTCATATGGCTTTGAATTGTCCGGGCCGCGCTAGCACCGGGGCTGAAGTTAAATGTTCTCTTAATTTTTGGAAAGCTTTATCACAAGTCTCACTCCACACAAATTTCACTCCTTTCTTTAGCAACTCGGTCATAGGCTTAGCAATTCTAGAGAAATCCGGAATAAAACGGCGATAATAACCAACCAAGCCTAGAAAGTCGCGGATTTGATGAGCTGATTTAGGAGGTTGCCAATCCATAACCTCTTGCACTTTGCTTGGATCGACGGATATGCCTTTGCTTGGAAATAGTGTGCCCCCTAAATTTAACACTATCCGGCCAAAACTCACACTTGGAGAATTTAGCATAGAGTTTATGTTCTCGCAAGCATTGTAGGACAATGCGAAGATGTTCCGCATGTTCTTCCGCATTCTTGGAATAAATAAGGATGTCGTCAATGAAAACCACGACGAATTTATCCAACTCCGTCATAAACACGGAATTCATAAGATACATGAAGTAGGCCGGTGCATTTGTAAGACCGAAAGACATAACCAAGAATTCATATAGGCCATAGCGAGTAGAGAAAGCTGTCTTGGGAATATCACTAGGCCGGATTTTAATTTGATGATAACCAGACCGAAGATCGATCTTTGAGAAGACCTTAGCTCCAGCCAACTGGTCAAATAGCACGTCAATGCGGGGCAACGGATATTTGTTTTTGATAGTCACCGCATTGAGAGGTCGGTAGTCCACACACAACCTCAGGCTACCATCTTTCTTTTTCACAAAGAGGGCAGGACAGCCCCAAGGAGAAGAGCTGGGGCGGATGTAGCCCTTATCAAGCAACTCTTGAAGTTGTTTCTTTAATTCGAGCAAGTTCTTTGGGTGGCATTCTATAAGATTGCTTAGAAATAGGAGTAGTACCAGGCTGTAGCTCAATGACAAACTCAACATCTCTGTCTGGTGGCAAGCCAGGCAATTCATCAGGAAAGACATCCATGTACTCACATACTACTGGAATGTCCTCAAGTTGAGTAGTTATGGCTGCATACACACATGAGCCTTTATGGCCTGTTGGGGGAAGGTAAAGAATTGAACTTCCGACCAAAGGTGAGTTGATTTCTAACATTCTTTCAGAAATATCCAGGACAACTTTGTGCTGAGTCATCCAATTCATGCCTAAGATAACATCTACCCCTTCTAGGTACATAGTGACCAGATTAGTTGGAAAAGTTTTGCTACCTATCTCAAGTGGTACGCTTAAGGCTACTTGATTTGAAGCAACCTTTCCACCCGGTGTGACAATCATATAGGCCTGCTTAGTATGACACCACTTCAAGTCCAAATTTCTCACGGTTTTCACATTAATAAAGCTATGAGTAGCACCAGAATCAAATAATATAATAACTGGACGACCACGGATAGAAAATGTACCCGTCAAGACTGGTGCTCCCTCTGGTAGATCAACCACTGTGGTGAAGTTTAAACGGCCTTGCTTCACTTGCACAGTTTGTTTCTTTCCCTGATTTCCAGCCTTAGAGCCTTGCCCCTGACTTTGCTGATGTTGCTGTCGAGGGCGTGTGCACTTGTTAGCATAGTGCCCCAGCTGTCCGCAGTTATAGCAACGGCGATCATCATTGCTGCGGGCAGGTGGGGGTGCACTGGGCCTAGGAGCGGTCCGTCGAGTGTTGCGATAGCCAAAGGCGCCGCACGGCTTAGACCGAGATTGCCTCATCACCCGGCGTCCACCGAAGATGGGCGGGGGGCACCCTGCACATTCTTCTTCACAAATTTAAATTTCTTGCCTTGGCCACTGCCTGAAGCTTGATTAAACTTCCTCTTCCTATCCTGTTGAGCTCTCTTCATGGCGTCCTCCTGAGAGATGGCCAAATTCACTAGCTCAGGATAGCTATAAATTTTGATTAAGTTCAACCTCTCATAGAGCTCTCCATCAAGCCCCTCACGGAATCGCTCCATCTTTTTCTTATCAGTATCAACATGATAGTCCCCATACCGACGGAGACTATTAAACTTCTGAGCATACTGATAGACTAAGTCGAGCCTTGCTTGAGATTCATTAGCTCTCTCATCTTCCTATCAACAAGACCCTTAGGAATGTAATGCTCTTTAAATGCTTTCTTGAATTCTGCCCAAGTAATCCGGTGACCCATGGGGCTGCATTGACTTGAAATGCTCCCACCAGATTAATGCTTCACCCCTCAGTTGCTGAGCAGCGAAGCCTGCCTTATGTTCTTCTGAGCAAGGCAGTGTGAAGATGGAAAACATGGCCTCTAGGGCCCTGATGAAAGCATCAGCCTCTAGGGGCTCCTCTGCCTTGGTGAAAAGGGGTGGCCTCATTGCCCTGAATTTTTCATAGGACATGACTGCATTAGGCCCCTCCTGAACATGGCCTTGATTGTGCACAGGTTGCTGCAATCTTTGAGCAATCTGCTGCTGAGTTTGAAGTATTTGGCGCAACACTTCGGTCTGCGCAGCAATAAACGCTTCTGCGGGTGTCATGGGTGGAGGTGGAGGAAGAGGAGCATCCCCACTGCCTCCCGCACCCCGAGAGTCATTCTGTGTGTTATCAGACATCTGAAAAGTTGAACTTTCATTAGATACATATTCAAAGCTTGCTTAAAAGAATACAAGAAGAATATGCATACGAAAATTCAGACTTATAGAAAATTTCAGAATTCAGACAGCATCACGTTCTGAGTAAATAATTCATAACTCTCCGTACAGAAGTCCAAAATTCATAAAATTTGGTCAGCATGTGTAGAATTTTATAAGCTTCAACTTTGGTATTCAACTACAGATCAGATTCATCTTTTAAAGGGGTCGAAAAATTCAGTTTCAAAGGTTCTGTCTAGCAGTTTGGACAGCAGGCAGTAGCTTACTAAAAATTCGATATTTCTTAAACTACACATGCAAAAATGCTGAATTTTGGTGAGCATGACCATTATAAAATTTCAAACAACTTTGGTAGTCATTGCAAAATCCAGAAATGACCATAACTTTCTCCATTTCATTTCTTAGGCAGATTGCTGCCGGGAAGGTGTTTTTCCACCATAATTACAGATTACAAAATTTGGTGGATCACCATTACATAGGGGGTCACTATGTAGCTTCTAGCTACACAAAAGAATACTCTACGTCAGCCTAGCACCAAAATCCAACCAAAAGGGCTAACAAGAGTACATGCCAAGTTTTCCTACTACAACAACTAGGATCTAGGTCCTATGTACAAACTATGGAGAGTTTCCCCGCGACATGTAGGAATAGAGCACCAAGCTCCTCTAATCGAGTCCGGGAACGTCCTGAACCTCCTCTGGGTCCAGCTGGATCTCCATCTGCTCATCATCAACAATAGCCGGTGGGTGGTGCACCCGCCGGAGCATAACCACAACACCCTCCAAGGCACGTATATCGAGCTCGAGGTCCCCAACCTCGCTCCCCGCAAATCCTGGATGTGCTCAAGGTGCACAAGCCTCTCAAGCATCCCTGTCAACCAGCTGAACCTGCAGAGCCTGCTGCCCAGCCTGCAAGTCCAGAATCTGCTGCAAGTGGTCACCTCGCTCAAACGAAACTGGTGTGCCTGCTCCTGGAGCTGCTGTATCTGATCCTGAAGGTCGGCAATAATCTGCACGGACCGAGTGTACTTAACATCTTGCTCGGTGAAAAGGCCGACAACCCGGGGAGATGTACCAAGTAGCTCCGGTGAGACGACTAGCCAAGTCATCCGCGATAACCCGACGAAGGTCCGTAGAGCGTACAAGGCCCTCAAGCACGTGCCCAAAGTCCGTACTTGTGTCGTAGGGTGGCACGGTCTCGAGAAGTGTGGCTATATTAGCCATCCCGGCTAGCCATATCGGATCGTTGGGGTCCAAAGCTAGAGCCAACCCCAACGGTGTCCGAAGCATCTCCCCGCGGTCCGTGGGTGGGAATAGCGTGGAGCACCATCAAGGCTGCCGACTCTCTTGCCTCGACAGCGCGGAAATAGAGGAGCTCCATGCTCAAGTCCGCCCACTCGGGGTGGCCGGGTGGGGGAGCACGATCACTCGAACCCCGCAGCTCGGTACGCCCCACTCCTCGTACTCCACCCCCTCGTAGAAGGGAGGGGTGGTGTAGCCGACAAGACACAAGGCTCTCCACGCAATGCGTGTGAAGCCCTCCCACGCAAGCCGGTGGTGGCAAACGTGCCATCAGCACCCACCGCAACAAACCCGGGGGCAGCCATCTGTAAAATAATTATAAACACATGTTAGAACCCAAAAATATGAGTTTAACATGCAATATGGCAAAACTGGCAGTTCTGAACAAAAATTCATAACTGCAAAACCAGTACCCCAAAAATTCCAAATTTTTGTGAGCAACTCGACAATGTTATAACTCACATTTTTGGTATTCAAAGGTCGAACTAATTCAGATTGGAAAAGGGTGAAAACTGTTCATTTTCAGAGTGCTGTTGCCCAGAATTTCAGCAGGGCAGAGCTTCACTAAAAAGACCATAACTCAATACATGAGTACCCAATTACCATGAAATTTTTACAGCACGACCTATGCTAGATAATGAACATTTTTGCTGTAGATTTTCAGGTCAAATTCTGTTTGAAACTATAAGTAAAGATTCGAGTTTTCAGCCTAACTCAGAATTTTGACAGCATTTCAGCAAGACCTAGGCTAGTCATTTTGATCCTAACTTCGGTTTTAAACCTCCTAAAATCATGAGAAATTCAAGGAGCAAACTTAACTAGGTGATGAACAATTTCCCTAAAGAGCACCTAGCCGGAAAATTCTAGATAATCCTTAGGAAGATTTGGACAGCAGCTAGTTACATTTTTGCTTAATCACACATCAAAGCATCAAACTAGCATGATTGGTCCTTAAGAAGCACAATTTAATTAAAGACCAAAAGACACATGATTTAAGTTCATTTTTGGTTCAATAGCTTTTACATGATGCAGAAAACGTCCTAAACTTCCTCACAAAGCTTTTAAGCTTAAAAACGAAGTTAGTGCCGGTGGCAGGGCATATATAAACGTCTCTCCCTATAATAACTAGTCGGAAGCTATTCGTTTCTTAATTACCGTGCCTAACAACCGTGGTTAGTGTACCTGCAGAAAATCACAGATATTCAAGACCTTTTGTGCCAGCACTCACAAAAGCGTCCACATTCATTACCGTTCACTTATAGAAACGGTATCCATGCGTAAAGCCGCTGCATGGACAGCATCCTATTTAAGACTCTGACGCGACGTGAGTGCCCATTGGAATAGGCCTCACTCATCCCTCACGGACTTTCCCGTGGTACCATCACGTATGGCAAAACGTGACGAGACTCAGACGCGACGTGACACCCATTGGAATAGGTCTCACTAGTCCCTCACAGGACTTCCCTGTGGTACCACCACGTATGGCAAAACGTGATGAGACGCAGACGCGACGTGGCACCCATTGGAATAGGTCCCACTAGTCCCTCACAGGACTTCCCTGTGGTACCACCACGTATGGCAAAACGTGATGAACTAGTATGGTTGTGCATGAAAGTAAGTTTTGACAGTAATAAATGTGCTGGAAGTCAGACTAAATACACCATAGAATACTAGCCACCTGAAAGAACCCAAAAATTTCCTCTAGGGCCTCTCGGACTAGATTAGACCTTAACGTCCTACTCTTTTAGCAAGATTATTAATCTTGGAAAATTTTATTCCAAAAACAAGTTTGTTAAGATATTTTAATTACTCTGGTGCATATCATCGCTCTGGTACCAGCTGTGACAGAACCGCCCAAAATAGTTCCGTATTATCGCCTAAGCTTTGTCCATGTGGCCATTAAGCAATAATAAAGAACTATTACGTCGCTTCCACCGGGTAAAGCCCGGTAAATCACATACAACGGGATCGCCGATATGCGCTAAGCCCACACGAAGGCGGGACCGGGGTACAACATTAATTACACAAAAGGTTTCACAAGTTCAACATTATTACAAACCAGGTTTTTCATACATAAAAGTAAACATGGTTCAGCATTTAAACGGCGGAAAATAAAACTAGCGCATGATACACACGGGAGACCATCCATGCATATCACTCCTCATCATCGTTTTCCCATTCAAGCTCCCAACCATCCGGGATCGAACCGGGCCGGATGGGATTACCCGAAAACAACAAATTAAGCAAGGCTGAGTACTAATACTCAGCAAGACTTACCCGACAAAAATAAAGTAAGACTAGACATGCAAGGCTTTTTGGCTTGTGGGTTTGTTTTGCCAAAAGCGACTAAGAGTGGATCCTTATTTTCAAGTTTTAGCTCATATTCTAGTATATTAATTAGTCTAGGTGAGCACCTGTACTAAACAAGAATGTTGTGCAAACAATATTAAACAGGTAACAATATTAAGCCAAAATGTTCCATAATTAAACATGGGGTAGCCAGTGGTCAAGCCGACTCGGATAACGGCGAGTGACCGACGATCCATCGATTTATATCCTTGCAAGGTAAACCCAAGATACACGGAGGAAGTAGACCCCAAGAATTCAAATAAAAGCAAATGCGGGGTCTACCCCGACCGGGCGGTTCCCAACATTCCACGGTTTGGGATCGGACGCTACAAACTACGGTACACGGTTATCCGGAGGGTCTAACCCGACCCGTCCGGACTCACACACTATACCACGGGTAGCTAGCCCGGAGACACATCCCAAGCGGGTAGCTAGAAAGATCCCGCCCCGGTTCAGAAGGTACTAGGCTTACCGGTCCCATTCCGGCAAGTACTTGGTACGTTCAATAGCTTAGGACCAGCACCATGCTACTCGGTCGAGACCGAACCCATTGCTCTTACCACATGAGCGAGTCAATTTAACCAACTTATGGTTCCAACATAAGCATCCTATATCTCGCGAGCAATGAGTCATTACTCGACTTCTACCGTGACCTTAGAGCATGGCGCTAACGTTCCTAACATACTAGTAAAAGAGCATAGGAGTCCTAAGGATCATGCATCTAGGTTTCAAAGCAACTCCTGAAACTTAAATGCACAAAGTAAAGCATAAAGCGCTGAAAAGTAAAGGACATGATTTTAATTTAAAACATGGGTTAGATGAAACCGGTGCTTGCCTTCCTCAGACTCAGCACCCAAACAAGCCTTTGGCTCTTCTGGACTTTGGTCCAGGTCTTGCTGCACACTCAACTGATTCACCTCTCCGCTAGCTGCTCCCTCCTCCTCCTGGGTGAGCGTGTATTGCCCGTCGGAAAGATCTACACGGTTACATGCACATGCATTAGATTATGGTGAAGGTGGGAGAATTACCACGAAATCAACTCTTGTTGGACACATACACTCAAATATTAATATTTTCTCATATAAATTATTAGGGTGTGTGATAAATAACAAAACACTATTTTGATGGTGATTGTGTGCACATCTAAGCAATTTAAGTTACTTAACTTCACCAAATAGCAACGGGGTGTATTTATTTTAATAAAAACAGAAACAAACATGATTTTATAATTTAGCACTTCAATTTCCATTTCTTTCTTTAATTATTTAAAACAAGCCTTTCAACCATAAATCCAAATTAAATCAAAAACACTTCCAATGAACCTAATCTTTTGCACACAGCAACATATGCTTAGTTTAAGCTCTCACAACAAAATTTGGCCTAAGATCATTTATAAATTAATTTATACGAAAAGACAATTCTCGGCCTAGTAAATAAACATTAATTCATATAAAAAGATTTAATAAACTTTTTGATCTCAACTTTCTCCTACGGGTCAAGTATGCCAAAAAAGAGTTTCGACCGGGGCATGGTTGCAAATTCAATTTATTTTTCAGATTTTGAATTTAAGCTCCTACACGAGATTAAATCCAAAACACCTAGTAAACAATTCCCTAAATTCACATCCATCACACCGGGGGTACTAATCATCAAGTTAAAGCCCTAGGGTGCACTTGTGCTCAAAGAGAAGTTCATTAAAGGTGCTATAAAAAGCATCAAACTTATTCTACGATTTTTAATGATTTTTCGAAGGTACTTCTTGCCGTAACCGTAAAAGTAACTTTTACAACCGGTCCCCGGAATTTTTCGAAACGACCCTAGAAAGAAGTCAATCACGGCAATGTGGTCCTTGGTGGCCTACACCTCACCGGCGGCGGCCAAATCGGCGGCGGCGCGCCTATCTTGGCCGGAGGGGGGCGCTGCGGGCTTCCACGGACCCCCGCCCGGGGGTCGCGGGGCGGCGGCCGGGTCGGAGGGGGGCCGCGCCGGCGCGCCGGCGGCGGCCGGTGCCGGCGGCGTCCGGTGCCGACGGCCCCCGGCGGCCGGGCGGTGGGTTGGGGGCGTCGAGGGAGGCCTAGGGAATGGGGAGGAGGGGTCGGCCGGGCCGGGGAATCGAATCGGGAACGACGGAACGCGCGTCAACTCTTCACCGACGGCCGGTGGCGCGGGAGGCACGGGGGTGATGTGCGGCTTGGGTTTTTGGCGGGGGCAAGGGCCTCGATGACGTCGCGGATGAGGCAGGAGCGCCTTAAGGCACCTCCCAGCCACCTGGACCCGTGCATGGGCGGCGAGCGCGCGCGCGGCTGCCCGGCGCGCGGCGCGTGGCCGCCGGCCGGGACCGGCCGCCCGCCCGGGCGCGCGCACCGGAGTTAAGCGGGGCGGAGGGCCCACGCGCGCGCGGTCCACCACGACGGACTCGAGGGTCCGTACGCCGGGAGCCCCCGCACGCGCGGCACGTGGGCGACGGAAACGGCGCGGCGCTGCGGAGCGCGAGACGACGTCTCGTCCGCTCGGTTTCTATTTCATTTACCCGTTTTCGAAATTGCGAATCTCCAAAAATCGTCAACTAAGTTGAAAATCTCCCAAAAGCAAAGTTGTAGAGGAGCTATAGATCTACAACTTTCCCGAAGGGCGACATATGTTTTGATCAACGGTTTGCCCGGGAACGTCGACCGAAGTTGCAGATTTTCCACGGCTCGATTTACTGTTCACGGCGCAGTCAAACCGGTTTTTGGCCAATTTGCACTCAAAATTGGAATGTCCGCCAATTACGAAAAATGTGTTCCCAGAAATAGCGAACAACTTTCGTATTGGCCGATTTTGAACTTCTATAGTGAAATTTGGAGAACGCGCAAGAAAACCATTTTAGCCTTTAAAGTAGATCTAGGGTTTGACCGTAATTAGGGATGTTGACCGAGGTCTTTTGTGCAAAAGTGTGCCCAATTATGTCAAACATGCTTAGAAGTTAATTAACCTTGATTAATTCATATAATTAATGTCATTAGCGCAATCAAACATCCGGGATGTTACACGGGATAGGTGCTAATATGCATATGAAACACTTCTTTAATTTTTGGTGATTTAATTGCTTAATAAAAAGCTTAAAAGCCCTTTTAATATTAAAGAGAAGTTAAATAAAGAAAACCCCTAATTAATTCTTTTTCCTTTTTGAAAGTATTATCTAATCTAATTAAAAGATAAATAATTTTCATTGCTGATAAGAAACTAATTCATGGATAAAAATATTATTTATACCTTTACTTGTGAGAAGAAAAGGAATTAAAGCCTTCACATGAAATGACAAGTACAATAGAAACCTTTATTCAAATGTGCAGTAAAAGAATAACCCATGTACACCCAATAACCTTCCTAAAAGAGAAACACTATCTAGATGCTTGTTAAGGTGAATATGACCAACCCAGAGTTGGATAAGACAACAAACTATCACATCACCTAAACTTGCATTGCATTCCGTGTAGATCTTCCGGACGGAGATTACTCCCTTGTCCCGGAAACCGAGGAAGGAGGAGCGGAAGCGTCGCTGCAGTACGTGGAAGTGCTCGACACCGAGGGTGCCCAAGCTAACCTAGCTGATGAAGGTAAGCTCCGGTGCATCTAACCCAGTTTTCAAATTCTTTATTCAATTATCTATGGATGATTGTGCATTTACGTTCAGGAGTTGACTGAAACCCTAGATGCGTGATCTCTAGGTACCTTGTCCTTACTAGTATGATAGGTCGATAGCTGCCAAGCTATAGGACCGTTACAAGTCGGGTGATGACCTCACTCGCGAGAATAGGTTCCTAGATAGGAATCATAATATATCCTAAATGGATTGTTCACGTGGTAAGAGCATGGGATGCGGGCTCCGGTCCGGTGGTTATGTGGGTTAAGTTTTTGAACGTACTAAGCACATGTCGGGTATGGGACCGGTAAGCCTAGTACCCTAATGAGACGCCTAGGGATGGAACTGTCACTACTCTTGGGATTCACTCTCACGGCATGCTACCGGTGGTGTATGGTGATTACGGGTGCACCTTGGGTGGGACATGCCGGATAGCTCGCACCAAAGACGTGGCCTTTCATCCCGACCCGGGGATTTGCGGGAACGGCACGGGGACGCTGTACCTTTGTGGGCGACCTACCGTGTGTTTGGGTCTACCTTGCAAGGTTTAAATCAATCGATTGTCGGCCTCTCACCGTTATCCGAGACTCGCTTACTCCACTAGTCATGAGATCCCTAATGATGGAAGTTGATGAACTTTATGCTTGATTAATTGTATTGGACAACTTTGTTTGTACTAGTTGGCTAATGTAGTAAAGATTAAAACTACTAGAACTTGTGCTAAAATCTTGAAAGTAAGGACCTACTCTTTGTTATTTTTTAGCAAAAGCAACCCAAAGATAGCCAAAAAGCCTCTCATGGTCTAGAATTGGTGAAATAGTTATCACCGACGGGTAAGACTTGCCGAGTATTAGAATACTCGGCCTTGCTAATGTGTTGATCCAAGTAATGCCTTCGGTGATGTGTGGCCCGGAGAGATCCCGCCGCCGGGAGCCGGAGTGGGTGGAGGACGACTACCGAAAGCATCATGGATGGCCTCCCATGGTGTCTTCGTTTCCGTTAGTTTATTTCCACCGCTTTCGAAAACTCTGAACTATTCCGTCGTGATGAAAACTATGGTTTGTAATAATTAAACCCTTCGGGGTACGAATTTGGATATTAATGTTGTTGTATCTCTGGACTCGCCTTCGAGTGAGTTTTAATGCATATATTCGATCCTTGTTGCTTTTCAAGTGATTTACCGGGCGTTAACCCGGCAACTAACGACAGGATGATACTTTATTATTGCTTAATGACCAAAGTGGATCGGTCTTAGGCGATAGTACGGTATTTTCCGGGCGGGTTGTTACACCGCCGGACGGAGATGTTGAGTTTGTAATTGAACTCCAACCGGGTACTACACCCATCTCTAAACGACCTTATCGTATGCCTCCCAAGGAATTAGCCGAACTGAAAAACCAACTCTAGGAGCTGTTAGATAAGGGTTATATTCGCCGAGCTCTTCTTCTTGGGGTTGTCCCGCTCTCTTCGTCAAAAAGAAAGATGGTAGATTGAGGTGTGTGTGTGGATTACCGGCCGCCCAATGTAGTAACCGTCAAGAACAAATATCCTCTTCCCCGAACCGACGTTCTTTTTGATCAACTGGCCGGAGCCGTAGTTTTCTCCAAGATCAATCATCATTCGGTTATCATCAAATCAAAATTCGACCTTATGACATTCCTAAAACTCGCTTTCTCCACTCGTTATGGTCTTTACGAATTCTTGGTGTTGTCCTTTGGTCTCACAAATGCCCCACCTACTTCATGTACCTCATTAACTCCGTGTTTATGACGGAGCTCGACAAATTCGTAGTGGTCTTTATCGATGATATCCTTACCTATTCCAAAAACGAGAAGGAGCATGCTAAACATCTCCGAATTGTCCTACAACGTTTGCGAGATCATAAGCTTTATGCTAAGTTCTCCAAATGTGAATTCGGTTGAATAGTATGAAATTTTTGAGCCACACTATTTCCAAAGATGGTATCTCCATAGATCCTAGCAAAGTCCAAGAGGTGATGGATTGGAAACCACCCAATCCGTACACCGGATCCGCGATTTCTTAGGGTTGGCGAGATACTACCGTCGATTCATTCCGGACTTCTTTAGAATTGCGGAACCTATGACCGAACTTCTCAAGAAAGGAGTGAAGTGCGTGTGGAGCGAAGCATGTGAGAAAGCTTTCCACACCTTGAGGCAACACTTGACTTCGGCCCCGGTGCTAGTGCAACCGGATAATTCCAAACCTTTTGAAGTTTTCTCGTGACGCGTCGGCACGGGTCTCGCCGTGTTCTTATGCAAGAAGGCCGAGTCATTGCCTATGCTTCACAGGCACTTTGACCTCATGAGATCAATTATCCTACCCATGATCTTGAGTTAGCAGCTGTTGTCCACGCTCTCAAAATATGGAGACATTATACGATGGGTAATCATTATAGTATCTTCACCGATCACAAGAGTCTCAAATACATCTTTACTCGGTCGAGTTGAATATGAGGCAACGAAGATGGCTTGAGTTGATTAAGGATTATAACCTAGAAGTGCACTATCACCCGGAATAGCAAATGTTGTTGCGGATGCTCTTAGCCGCAAAGTTCACTCGCAATCATTTAGGGTTAGAGCCAGTTAGTGACCCATTATGTGAAGAAATGAGAAGGCTGAACTTAGAAGTGGTACCGCAAGGAAATCTTTATGTCTTGGCTGCGGGATCCAATCTTTATGATAGAATTGTCACCGCTCAATGCGGTGACGAAGACTTACAAATCATCAAACAAAAATTAGCGAGAGGGAGATCCCAAGTATACTTGTTTCCAGAAGGATCACCAGGATGTGATCCGGTTTGGAAAACGCCTTGTGGTTCCTGTCGATCCGGGAAATTAAGAAGGTCATCCTTGATGAGGCTCACATGTCCAAATTTTCTATTCATAACGGCGGTACCAAGATGTACCGGGATTTGAAACGGGAATTTCGGTAGTCCAACATGAAAGTTGATATAGCCAAGTATGTAGCCGAGTGCGATACTTGCCACCGAATGAAAGCAAGCCATTTGAAATCGGCGGTGCACTCCAACCCCTGTCAATACCCATGTGGAAGTGGGATGACATTAGTATGGACTTCGGTTTACCCCCGATGCCTAGAAAGAAGGATTCTATTTGGGTCATCGTAGAGACGGACTCACCATGACCGCTCATTTTATTGCAATGCATACCACTTATTCGGTGCAGCAATATGCGAGTTATACATGAACCAAATAGTTTGTTTGCATGGAATTCGAAGACTATAATCTCGATAGAGGAACTCGGGTATAGCTTGTTTTTGGGATTGGTTTAGGCGGTAGTACGGTATTTTCTTGGGCGGGTTGTCACACCAAGGGGCTTAGTCATCTCCAAAAATTAGTAATCGCACAAAACGGTTCAAGCAACCGAGGGTTGCGATATCAACCTAGGCAAGTATGCCAAGCGTGCGCACAAAATTCATTAAACAAATTTTGTCAACTTGCACTACAATGAAGCGCAAGTTATCATATGATGAAGGAAAAACAAGAACAAAATAGTGAGAGTCACCGAGTCTTTGGGAATCCATGAAATTTTGCATGAAAACGGCAAGGTGGGAAAGGTGACATTTTTTCTTAAAAAACGAATTTATTTCCTCGGTTTCATACAAAATTTCATAAAAAGTACGGTTAAACGACTTCGAATAGCCGAGATTTCGTAAAGGAAGTTTGATGATACGACCGGTTTACGACCCTCTCTTCGATAGTGTCACTAGCATAAGCAAAAGCTGCAGTCGCCGGAAATAGGGCTAAGGGGCTCCATCTTCACGAAAGAATGTGAACTTGAAGCTTCACTGGTAAGAGCATAACCGCCCCGTTGAAGAAAAAACCAACTCAATTGAAAGCTACACATCGAGAAGTACCGGCAATAGTAAGTCCGAAATCGGAAAACTTGCAATCGGGATTGGACTCTTTGTACAAACGCCAAGCTTCGCCACTAACTATCCGGTCCCCGCCGGTGAATTCGCAAAGGTATGATGTCCCGCACGAGCCCACCTTGCAAGACCGCGTGGGTTAAAATTTACAAGATAAAGTTTAGAAGGGGCCGCAACCCACAAATATACAAACTTGAGGCCCTCAACATCAAAAGCAAAATTTCGGACAAGTGTAGCCTCATCCAACAATGTCAACCTTCGGGGAACTGGTTTGACGATCGAGCTTTCTTTTCCTCCATCATCTTGGTCGTCGCTACCCTCGCTCCCCGAATCTTCCTCTCGTCGTCGGTATCATCATTCTCCTCGGATTTAGAAGTCAATTCTTGACTTTCCTCGGCCTTGGCGTGCGCCTCCTTCGAATCATCCGAAAAAAGACAAAAAGATGTTGATAAGAATCAAGAAAAGGACGCTAGTGAGGCATTAGAATTTCAACAAAGTCTAGAATAGCAAGCTCCTCAAGTTTGTCGCGAGCAACCTTCTTCGCGAATTCCTTCCCACTTACAAACCAGAATTCCTTTGCGAATCTAATCTTTACGACTTGGACATCTTCATTAGGATGAATAGTGGGGGGGAAGTGCCCGCCGGCGCCGGAAATCGCAGGAGTGCTCCACAAAACTTCGGGAGGTCGACACGGTCGAAATCATAAAGAAGCTTTAGAAGACTTTCCATTAAAAAAGAGCAGCGAAATCGCTAGCTCCCGAGATAACATTTGGAAGAGCCCGGAACTCATTTAGCATCCAATCCAACAAATCGAAATTTCTTCACTTCCGGAAGTGGACTTGGACGGGTAATGAATTGCTTCGGGGGCTTCCTTGTATTCCTCAAACGAAGTTTTAGGTTTTGCTTGATCTCATCAACATCTTTACTTGAAGTCTCACTCGCTCGTAAAGAGCTTTCTCGAGATCTTGAATCGTCCGTTCTTTCGCACTTAAAGTCTTCGCGAGCTTAGAATTCTTCGATGAAAGATCATCAACAATTTTTGTGTTCTTATCGGCTTCCTTGCGAAGATTTTCAACCACCTTCGGGTCATTTTTGTGAGCCTTGTTGAGTTTTTCAAGATCCTTCTTTGAATCACGTAGAGCGGCTTTAGCAGGACCTTTCTTGTCTTGGCATTTCTTCAAAGAGTCTACTAGTTCGCGATTCGCTTCTCTATATCAAGACCCGAAGCCCGAGCCTTGTTTAAATCACGCTTCGGCTTTCGAGATTCATCCGTAAGATTTCCAATAAGTTCCTCCTTTTCGAGAAGCCATTCGGAGACAACTTTGCCAACAATAGATGCCTTCAAGTCATAGGTTTTGCGGAAGCTAGTAAGGTCGATGATGAAAGCTTTCAAACGAGTCTCTTCAAGACCTGCGAAAACCAAAAGGGACACAACAACAAAATATGTAAGAAAAGCAAGAAGATCAGCAGAGTGCAAAAGAAGAAAGCAACATATAAACCTTTTCTATTAAGTGTCCCTAGAGGAACTTGGACAACAGAGTCAGAAATCGTAACAGATTTCTGGAGGGAAGAAGAAGTTTGCTTCTAGGCACCACAAACCACCTTGCCAGACAATTGAAGATTCTTCTTTGGAGCATCTCCTCCTGTTTCACCCATGAGTTTAGGGGATTTCCACAGCAAACAAAACTCAGGAACACCACCATCCGCAACAATCACTTCACCGCTAACACTCAATAGTTCACCCCTAAAAGACGTACCAAAGCTCTCATTGTAAGCCGCAATCGATGGGGTAGGATCTTGATCTTCGGGAATTTCTTCACAATTACCAATCAAAGACGGGTTTTCAACCAAGTCACCGCCCTTGCTCACTGTGCGTTTCAAGTCTTTAGCAAACTTTAGAGAAGCCTCATCGTTAGTAACGGGAGCATGGGAACAACCAACCTCGGCTTTAGCAACAACGCGAGAATCAACGGGGAGTTTCCGGGCTTCGGGGACAATGTCCGAAAAAGTTTCAACATCAACAAATTCATTCTCGGAACCTAGAGTATAGGCACGATGAACTATGAATCTTAATGCACAACACAAGAAAGAAGAAAAACTTGTTTGGCGAGGTTCATCGATCATTTCGTCATCGAAAGAGCCGGAGGAACACGCTGGACAATAGCAGCAACATCCTTCTTCACAGCCTTCTTAGATTTTTTCTTGCCTAGCTGCATAAGACTTGAAGCTGCTTGAATCTCAGGCATCCGAAATGTCTTCGAAGCTTTCCTCTTTCACTTGTTGGATTCTAAAGACTTAGTTTTTCTCGGGCGAACGGTAGGAGAAGAAGTGTCGCCTGCACTGCTTTTAGCCTTTTCCTTCTTTGAAGCTCTCCTTCTTAGAGCCTTAGGAGGGGCAGCCGAACAAACTACCACGGCAACAGCCGGAATCTTCTTTTCCATGCCTAGCGGACGGGATCGGAGAGCAATCTCAGTACCGAGTTCTGAGAATACACGATTCACTATTTTCTTATGTTTCATGATGCTCTTGTAAACCTTATACTCGTTCAGAGTAGATTCGCCAATCATTTCATTAACTTTCTCTTCAACTTCAAGAATGAAGTCTTCTAGGCTCTAACCATCCTTAAGTTGCAAATTAAATCATGGAAACAACACCTTCGGAGAAACCCGGTCCACGTCTAGGAAAACACTATCCGAAGGCTTCCGGCCATCCGATAAGGGCCAAACTCGAGCTGCAACAAACTCTTCAATAGCATCACAACCTCCAAGAATGGTGCTAGCCAAGAAGAAATCATTTTCACAACTCTTGAAACCAAGGGTTCGGCTGTTATATGAAGTAGTGCAAACAATGGTCACCGGTGCCATCGGTGAATAGAATGGATAGGCTGGTCTAGTGTATCCGAAACTTTGGACATATCAACCTTCACATAGAACCAAATGAGCCCCGGTCTTCAAAAAAGTTTGCCTTGCTGCAAGGTGCAAGCTGGATACGGGTGAGGCCTTGATGCGTATTTTTCCTTGGGGTGTTGAAGGTATAACACACATAATGAGCTTCATAGTATTTCCCATCACCAAGCGTAAGAATATCCTTTTCGGTCACAAGCTCGAACAAACATGTGAATATGTCGACACCGGTAGTACATTTGAAAGTCTTCATTATCCAGAAAATTTTTGAAAGTTCCGGAAAGAGTTCGAGTCAATTGATGCATCTTCACGGAAAACTTCTCCGAGAATGGAAGGCAAATGAGATCACAAGGAAATCAAAGTCCATAGGTGAAAAGGTCCCTAAAAACCACAACTTCGTTGGCTTCGGGAGCGGGGACCTCTTCATCGAAGGAGGACGTCCATCACCAATAGGGAAAAATCCGGCCTCCTCATACTCTTTAATAGTTTTGGTCGTAACTTTAGACTTGTCGAAAACAAATGCTGGTGAATAAGATTTAACCTTGGCAGCAACGAGCTCGCTTAGGTCAACTTCAACATTGGAGTGATCTTCACCACCACGTAATCTATTTTCGGATCTTATCTCTTCATCTTCGCGACTACCGGAATCGCGAACGGCTTCGGTAGCCGGATCATTTGTACTAGAAGGAGCGTTCTCCCCGGTCGGCGGGACATCGGCGGCAACCAACTCCTCGAAGTCATTGGTCTAGCAAGTACTTTTAGTACGAGCCACCTTTTCAAAAGAAAAAAAACATGAAATGTGTATCAATTTACAAGAAACAAAATCTACGAAACAGTTAGCTAATGACCGAAAAAAATATGAGAAAGAAGAATGGAATGCCTTCGAATAACCAAAGAGTTTGATGAACTTCGGGTTTCTTGAAAACTTTGCGCTACGAACAACTCGGAAAATCGAAGAATGAGGCGAAGCGATGAAATAAAGTTCTTGCACTGTTAACACCAAAAATTGGTATAGGAAAGAGACCGACTCGCGGACCGAGTTTGGTAGGAGAGTACCATTCGGCAAGTGGTTTTCCTCAAAGCATTCGGTAAAAACGTACGCGGTCGGGAGCACGTCATCATTCGGCGAAGGGTTGTTTCACACTTGGAAGAGGAAGCATTCGGGAATGCGTGATGACGTGGCTTGAATATAAAGAAGGGACGAATTGATGACGGGTGCGAGACGAACATTGGCGCCGGGACATTAATTTTAGGCAATAAATGTTGTAATCGTGGTCGACTAGGAGTCGTGTTAGAACAAGGGTATAAATATGAACCCTTAGTGTTTGTCATAGGGATCGAACATTTTTCACAACAAACCGGCCTTACGCCAATTTTCGAGTCCTTTTAGTCGAGTCATCGAGTTCTTCGAGAGGAGTCATCGATCCGTCGACCTTCGTAAGTACCGGCAACCTTGTATCATGTCTAGTATCATGCGGTGGATTTAGACCGTGATGCAAGTAGTCTTGTTACCATGCTTAGTATCATGCGGTGGATTTAAGCTTGGTTCAAGAGGGCTTTCTTGTTGGATCATGAGCCATGCGGTAGGCTAAGATCTAGCTTGGAGCTAGTTATCGGCTCTATTAGATTTGGCAAGATCTAATAGATTCATCAAGTTACCGTGTGTTGCTTTGAATTTTGCTCTCATGTTTAATTCATGTAACACTCTTATTGCCCAATTTAGATTGACTAGATTCGGGTCTATCTTGTTTGTGATTCACAAGTTGTATGTTCAAATCTTTAACTCAACATGGTGTGTGGGTCACGTGCTCTCTAATAGCCGAATTCGAATCAATCTAGATTGCCACGTGTTGCGGATTCAAGCTTGTTAATCTAGCATTGGTTGTTCCTTCTCCGCGGAACCCGAATCGGTACATGTACGACTATATTCGGCAGCCCTATCACGAGTGAAACATGTTCATAAGCTTGTGTTAAATAATGTATGCTTTTAGCCTTCCATGTTTAGATTGTATCATGCGGTGGATTGATCTACTCTTGGTTGGTGGTGTGATTTCAAACAAGTTGTATCATGTAGTGGATTAACTTGTTTGGTGTCATGCTCGACGGATTTGAAAGTACCTAGACATGCGGTAGACTAGTGCTTTTGGTCTATGCATGCATGTTTACCGCAAATTTATGATTGTGCTTCGCTTTTATTTTATTATGATTTATCCTTGATAATCGGTCACGGACACGTGCTGCAGTATTATTTAAATAAAGACCGATTTTTCATCATGCTTACGTTATGCATTCGGCTATACCCTGTTTACACGTTTATCAGTTCCCGAATGATGTTCAAATTGCCGACAAATAGCTTGCTGTAGCTATATGTCGTCTTGATCGGCTCTATAGCCGTAAATACGGAACTGTCTGGTACCGTCCGGCAAGTTCCAGGTTTTATCTAACTATTTTCATCCTTTGTCAGTTTCAGGGAAAATTGACTGGCGCGCTTCGCATCCGGCCACGTGTGTTAAGCCGGCTTTTCCGCTTTGCCGTGTGCTTGGCGTGAGGTGCTGATTTTACGTCAACACACTTTTTGGCATGCCCGGTGGGACCTTCTAGTTGATCAAGATGCCTGATATCCAAGATATCATGGATTTGACCTTCAATGAACTGTCTACGGAACAACAATTACTACTGAAAGAAGCTATTGAACAGTTCCAGCAGAAATGTCTAATGTATTTCTCCAAAAATAGGAGTGGTGTGCCATTCCTCAAGTCAGAAATGCCAAGAGTTCTAATGCCAAAAGAAAGCGATACCACGCTTGCTTTGCAGAGAAACAAGAAGTTTTTGGCATGATACAAAGCAAACTATAGAGGACATAATGGCTAGACACAATACCGCATTTTTAAATAGCTTCCGACGGATGATGGTTGGTATCTTTGGCCCAAGCGTGGACAAACATTTTGAAGGTGAATCAAGTGCTATTGTCGCCGGTCAACCACTTCGTCAAAATGCAAGTGTTCAACCACCTCCACGGAGTATAAGTGTTCAACCAACTCAACACATGGATAGTCAACCAATTCGTCGAACCCTCATCAAGCAGTACCAAACCCACGTACGTATGGAGAAATGGCGTTTGGCACTCCTGGAGTTCAACCTGTCTCTACTTACAAGATAGCCCCAACAAATAACAAGTTGCAAAGGAATATGTACGACAACAGATATTCAGAATTCATGGATTACAGTGCTGTTGATGCTCTCCCGAATCCTAGATATGGTGGTGCTACGGGGATGGTCGTTGGAGGACCGGGGAATCAAGATGTCATTGTTGATCTCCGATGCAAAGAATGACTGATGTGCTTCAAAATCAATTCGGTCTAAAGCCTAAAAACCAAGGACACGTATATACACCTTCCTTTCCGGAATGGTACCACAGGGTGGCTTTACCGAACAGGGTGAAGGTTCCTCCAGAGTTCACCAAGTTTTCAGGACAAGATGATACCAGTACTGTGGAACATATCGCTCGGTACTTAATGCAACTTGGGGAAGCTCCTGCTGATGAGGCCTTCAGAATCAGATATTTCCCTCTATCATTAACAGGCCCAGTGTTCACATGGTTTACTTCTCTACCTGCTCACTCAATCTGCTCCTGGAAGGATTTGGAGCAAAAGTTTCATGCTCATTATTTCATTAGCAGTAATGAGAAAAAACTAATTGATCTAACTACCTTAAGGCAGAGGAACAATGAAACACCAATGGAGTTCCTCGAAGGTTCGAGAGAGACAAAAAGCATGTGCTTCTCTTTGAACATACTAGATGATCAATTGGTCGGTTTGGTCAGAGCGGGGATGTTGCCGGCTATTCGGGAAAAGCTATTCGGCATGGAGTTCGATGATCTTGGCCACTGTTGCACGGATCGTCGTTAATGAGCAATCAAGCTTATGGCTTCAAGAAAGACTCAGATTCGTCAAACACGGTGACGTAGGCGACATCTATAATCAATTCCTCGAAAGGGCGAGATCGGGGAGAGGAATATGATGATGAAGAGGAAATAGGCCGCAGCGGAAATAGTGTGGGCAAAAGAGCCATTAACAGTACATCGGAGGTGGATTATGCAAGCTAAAGGAACCTATGATTTTGATGTGACCAAGGCAGATAAGCTCTTTGAGTTCCTCGTGAAAGAAGTCCGAATCAAGTTGCCGGATGGGCATTCTATGCTTCGACCGATGGAGTGAAAGAAAAGAGATACTTGTGGGTTTCATGACGGGAACTCTCATTCCATCAATGAGTGCGGGGTCTTTAGGATGAGAATTCAAAAAGCTATCCAAGAAGGTCATCTGAAGTTTGATAATAAGATGAAGTTGGATGGTAATCCTTTTCCTCAGAACATGATTGGGTTCTCAGTCAACATGGTGAATGTTGTTGAAGAGAAAGGAAAAGTGAAAGTTTTGACTTCAGCAAAGGCGAAGCAGGATGGCTCAGTTGACCTCGCTCGACAAGTAACATTTGAACAAATCCACAAGGGAGAGCATCGCTTTCTGAGATGTCAAATTGAAGTGGGCGAATCCTCTAAACCCAGAGTGACTTCGCGTATTCTCCTCAACAAGTGGCAGCGTCAGCAAGAAAAGGAGCGCTACCAGAAGCATAAATACGATGAGGAAAAGCGGAGATATGAAGAAGAGATGTGCAGGAAGAAACATGAAGAGTATATGCGAGAGCAAGAGCGTGCACATTGGGGATGTGACTTCTTCGGTACAACTCGCCGGAATGAGGGTTTGAAACTTCCCGCGCAAAATAATTGCCCCGAATGCGGCGACAAGTATACCGAGTACGAGGCAAGATATTGCAAATCACCGATCCGTCCATGAAAGAATTGGAAGGGTGCATCCTAGTGATGGTCGGCGCTTAAAAATAAATAGAATTGATGATCAACCGAAGAAAAGGCATGCGATCACGGGTGGGTTGATCACGAAGAAGAGGAAGATCATGAGTATGTCGACGAAGGGACGGTGGTGCCCACCGGCTTGAGAAGGAGCCAAAAGATAAGGGTTCGGCGCTTGAGGAAACAGGGAGCCGAAGTAGGCGAGAATCAAGAGGAAATAGGTGTGGCGCCCAAAAGACAAGCCCGACGGATCCGGTCGTTCGGCTCCTACATGCATGGTATGCTTCTTGCCGAATGAATTCGTGGCTCCGGCTAATCGGATTGTGCGGGGAAGAGGTGTCGCCGGACATGGATGAGGCCGCGCAATTTGGGCTAATGGCACAATTAGTGTTGGCCCAGCAGGCTACTTTTGATAAGCCGGGCAAGAATCGGCACATGAGGCCGCCGTACTTAAGAGGATACGTCAATGGGAAGCCATTGACCAAGATGTTCGTTGATGGTGGGGCTGCTGTCAATGTGATGCCGTACACTACATTCGGGAAGCTTGGCATGGGCCCCGGAGACTTGACTCCAACAAGCATAGTTCCGAATGATTTTGCTGGAAATCTGTCGGACACTAAAGGTCGTGTGCATGTGGATTTGATGATTGGATCTAAAACTCGCTTACGATCTTTGTCATTGAAGGCAAAGGAGCATATAGCTTGTCGCTTGGAAGAGATTGGATCCATGCGAACGCGCGCATTCCATCTACTATGCATCAATAGCTTGTTCAATGGGTGGATGATGATGTAGAAGTTGTCCAAGCAGATGATTCGGTAAGCGTGGCTAATGTGGAACCAGCCTTCTGGGAGTATCAAGGCATAGATTGCTTCTCAGGCAAGGACTGGGGTGAAGGTCCTGTTGAACCAGTCAGTAGTGATCAACAGCCGATTCAAGCAGTCAGCTCTTATAGTAATTTTTAATGGAGAATCCAATTGATGGAACTGATGGGAAGTTAGGACGTGGATTTATGTCGGCCGATAAATTGGAAGAAATAGACATTGGAGATGGTGACAAGCCAAGGCCGACATTCATCAGTGCTAACTTGGATTCAAGTTTCAGAGAAGAGTTAATTAAGCTACTAAAAGAATACAAAGATTGCTTCGCTTGACATTATTCGGAGATGCCTAGTTTGGATCGTTCCATTGTTGAGCATAGGTTGCCAATCAAGCCTGGTTTTAGGCCTTACAAGCAACCTCCCCGAAAGATCTACAAGGATGAAGTATTGGCCGACGTAAAAAAAGAAGTTGAGAGATTAATAGAAGCAAATTTCATTCGGCCATGTAGATATACGAGTGGATCTCTAATATTGTTCCTGTTTACAAGAAAAACGGAAAAATGAGGGTTTGTATAGACTTTGGAGATCTAAACGGAGCTACACCCATGGATGGATATCCAATGCCTGTTGCCGACTTGTTGGTTGATGCCGTTGCTTTGGACATAAAGTTATTAGCTTCATGATGACAATGCGGGATACAATCAAATTTTTATGGCAATAGAAGATGTATCGAAAACAACCTTCAGATGTCCCGGACATATAGGGATATTTGAGTGGATTGTCATGACATTTGGATTGAAAAATGCTGGTGCAACTTATCAATGAGTCATGAATTATATTTTCATGAGTTGATCGGCAAAATTGTGGAGATATACATTGATGATGTCATGATCAAGTCATTGGATCATGAATCACATTTGGATGATGTGAGGAAAACTCTAGAGTGCACTAGAAAACATGGGCTTAAGATGAACCCGAACAAGTGTGCTTTTGGAGTTTCAGCTGGAGAGTTCCTGTGATTTTTGGTGCATGAAGGAGGAATAGAAGTTGGCAAGAAGAGCATGAAAGCTATTGATGAAGTTGTTCCTCCAACCAATCTTAAGGAATTACAAGTCATTACTTGGCAAAATCAATTTTGTGAGAAGATTCATTTCAAACTTGTCACAAAAGGTGTTGCCTTTTTCTCCACCGTTAAGGATAAAAAAGATCGAAGTTTGTATGGGGTGACGAACAACGAGAAGGCTTTCAATGAGATCAAGGAATACATGAAGGAACCACCACTATTGGTACCTCTACAATTGAACAAGTCTTTTAAGTTGTACATGGCGGCCGATACCCAAACCATTGGATCGACCCTCATACAAGAATTTGAAGGAAAAGAAAGAGTAGTTGCATACCTTAGTCGAAAATTGCTTGATCCCGAAACAAGATATTCGGCACAGAGAAGCTTCGCTTGTGTGTTTATTACTCATGTACAAAGTTTCGGCACTATTTGTTGAATGCCGAATGCATTGTATATTCAAAATTTGATGTAATTAAACACATGTTGTCTATGCTAAATTTGAATGGAAGAATTGGCAAATGGATTTTAGCTTTGTCCGAATTTGAATTAAGGTTTGAGTCGGCAAAAGCCGTTAAAGGACAAATTATTACCGATTTCATTACCGAACATCGTGATCCATCAATTGATTTACTTGAGACTACTCCTTGGGCTTTATTCTTTGATGGATCTTCATGTGGCAAAGGTGGTGGAGTAGGAATTTTATTAATTTCACCCGGGGGAGAAATGTTTGAGTTTGATATTCCTATTCAACCTACTGTCACAATAATCAAGCTGAGTATGAAGCATTGCTCAGAGGGCTTCAGTACTTGAAAGAAGCAAAGGCTATTTCAGTTGAGATTTTTGGGGATTCAGAGCTAGTTATAAAACAATTGAATGGCCAATATGAATGCAGAAATGATATCCTGAGGAATTACTATGAGGAGTGCAAGGAGATCCTGAAGAGTTTTCAGTTAGTGATTCTGCAACATATTCCTAGAGAAAACAATGGAGAGGCAAACAAGTTAGCTCAAAGTGCTTCGGGTTATAGAGAGAATCAAGAAGTGTTTGCCAACGATGTATATTCTTTTGGGAGTGATCTAGCAGAAGATGATTGGAGAAAAGAAATTGCTGATTATTTGGAGAATCCATCCCGAAAGGTCTCTAGGAAGCTCAGGTATAAAGCTATAAAGTTTGTTCTTCTTGATGGGCGTTTGTATTACAAATCATTGGATGGGTGTTGCTACAATGCCTGGGTCAAGAAGAAGCAAAGAAGATGATGAGTGAAGTGCATGATGGGCTGTGTGGAGCGCATCAGTCAGCTTACCGAATGAAATGGGTCATTAGGCAAACTGGATGTTATTGGCCGACGATGCTGGAAGATTGCTTTGAATATTACAAAGGATGTCAAGATTGTCAAAAGTTTGGAAATATTCAGAGAGTTTCAACATCAGCTTTGAATCCTATTATCAAGCCATGGCCATTCGGATGATGGGGAACTTGATTGGCCAAATAAATCCTCCATCCGGCAAGGGGCATAAGTTTGTGCTTTTGGTGACAGATTATTTCACTAAATGGGTTGAGGCAATTCCATTGAAGAAAGTGACATCGAAAATATGGTTGAGTTTGTCAAAGAACATATTATTTACGGATTTGGAATTCCTCGGACAATTACAACAGATCGGGGAACTCGGTATACATCTTCGAGTTCGGAGATTTTGTTGAAAGTATGGGGATCAAATTATTAACTTCTTCTCCTTATTATGCTCAAGCTAATGGTCGGGCGAGAGACTTCTAACAAGATCATGATCAAGATTAGACAAAAGAAGATTGATCGAAGCCAAGAAGGTGGCATTCGGTACTGAATGAAGCCTTGTGGGCTTACCGAATGGCTCCTCATGGGGCTACACAAACATCTCCTTATGAGTTGGTTTACGGGCACCATGCTGTCTTGCCATGGGAAATGCAATCGGTGTCAAGGAGAGTGGTATTACAAAAGGATTTGAGTTCCAAGGATTATAGTGACTTAATGATGAACGAATTAGAAGATTTGCATATGATTCGTCTTAGGGCCTTGGAAAATATTGAGAAACACAAGATGCAAGTTGCTAAGTACTATAACAAGAAGGTCAAGAAATTTGCAGAAGGAGATTTGGTTTGGAAAGCGTTATTGCCGATTGGAACTAAGTACAGTACGTTCGGCAAATGGTCCCCGAATTGGGAAGGTCCTTTTCGGGTAGTTAGGTGTACGCCTGGAAATGCGTATATCTTGAAAACTTTACTAGGAGAAGAGTTCACTGCTGCTATAAATGGGAGATACTTAAAGAAATATTATCCTAGTATTGAAGTTGATTGTTGATTGCTATTACAATCATCGAAACACGAAAATAGGCGGCATTCGGTAAGGAAGCCGCCTTCGAACAAAAATTCGACAAAAGGAAAATGGCCAATACTAGAGTGTATTGTCCTTAGCATAAAAATATTTTGCATTACAAATGTTCTTGCGGGTTCTTTGGTTAACAAGGCACAGTGCTCGAGATTACAAAAGAAGGCTGCAGGGAGCGGGATGCCTAGAGGAAGAAGCGAAAGTATGCTTCATTTCTTTGGTTCAGCACTTTTCCTCTTGAGTTCTTCCTTCTTCAGCCGCTCCAAGACCACCGTGACGGTGACATAGAAACCTCGAGGGTTGGCATGTTCTGCGCCTTCCATCAAGGCTGTCCCCGGGCGGCCTTCGGGTTATTGTACTCGTCGGACACATCCGAAGAAGGAGAACAGGTTATCCTCAAACATGGGATGCGAGCTTGAGCGTGACATCTAGATGAGGATGAAGATCTTACCGCCTATCAACGCCTCTAAGCTCATGCGGCATTCGCGTTCGGCACTTCAACGGGCGGTGATGTCCCGCGGATCATGTTCTAGATGTCGAATGCGACGGTGTAGTTGATGATTGGTCCTCGTTCCGGCGTGGCGTCTTCTTCCTCGGTCGAGGAGTCGAGACGATGTACTCGGGGATTTCTTCAGTACCGAAGATTTCTTCCGGTAGCAGGTCGAGGCTGAAATCAAAGAAAGATGAATCGTGAGATTGCAATCGAAATCAAGAGAAAGGGATGAGAAGAGAATATTAGTCTCAAATGGTTCACTTCTTTGATGGGAAGCTGTTCTCCTCGAGTGGTTGTTTCCCCTTGTCCGCCATGGCTTTGGGGGTTTTTTGGAAGAGAATGACGAGAGGATGTGAAATGATGGAAGTGTATGCGAATGGCTTTGCGAGCACCGAGAGGGGCTATTTTATTAACAGGTGGGAGTGCATCGGGAGTGATGACGGGGCCGGCGTGCATTGATGGGAATACCAAACGGCGGGGGGTTTTCCTTGGATGCGAAGGGTTTTTCATTGAACGGTGCTCGTGGCTCCCGAATAAGGATTTTCCGCGGATTTTGCGCCAAGGGACAAGAGTTTGTGCATATTCGGCTAGAGGAAAAGTTCCCGAATGTGTTAAAGACGGTGAAAATTCGTATGCACAAATTAAAGGAGTCGTCACAAGACTAATACAAAAGATAAAATTTCATCTTTATTGCCGAAATTCCATAACCCCTAGTACAAACTAATCAAACAAGCATGTTCGGAACGGAGGCGGGGGTGGATGGAATCGGCAATGGCGACGCCGTGGCCGTCGAGGCGCTCTATGACGGCCTCAATGTCGTCGACGTCCTGCGGCGCGCCATCGTAGAAGCCGCGCGGCCGCGTGGAGTAGTCGACGCCGGTGTGCGTCGCCATGGCGGCCAGGCCTAAGGTGGTGCCCCGGCGGACGCCGTGAAGGGCGACTTCATCGACGCGGTTTTCCACTACGCTAAGGCGAGCTTCCGGTGTGTCTCCGGGAGCATTCACCTTGTCCGCCAGCTTCTCGACCAGCGCCTTCAGCCGATTGAGCTCGGCGTCGCGATCTGCGGGAATCACAGAGCAATGGCGGTTAGTTCAAGATTAAATTAAAATCGGGCGGATTGCAGGACTCACCGTCGATGGCCTTAAGCAGCTGCTTGCGTTGGTGCTCCCACTCGAGATCGGCGATCCCGGCTTTGTTTTGAGATGATTTCCAATTCGTGCCGGGTCGCGTCGCGTTCCTCCTTGAATCGCGGGCGGCGCGATCGGTGTAGCGCGAGGCCGGGAGGAGTGGGAACGGCTAGACGACCCCGAGGAATCGTTCGCCATGGGCGGAGTTGTGGGCGGGAGCGAGGGCGGGGATTCCACCGGATGAGCCTCGAAAAAACACAAGAAAATAGTTAGGTGTGGAAAAAGATCCGAAGGGGGTTGCGAAGAAGCCAATGATCACCACCTGCGACGAGCACGGCGAGGCTCCCTTCGGCCTCGTCGTCGGCCGGACCTTTGTTGTTGCTTGTTTGCCATGGAGTTTTACGGGGAGTACTAGTACCGAAGGGAAAAGCTT